>FIZU01011167.1:0-48720 GCA_900064475.1 Pseudococcus longispinus | reverse complement strand
TATTGTCAGCAAGAATTTTCTGCTAAATCCAATGGCTGAGAAACGGGTATGTCGTACTTTTATGGGGAATGATTTTAAAAGGCAAATACTATACAGTGTGTTTTCATCTCATTCTTATTATACTGTATTCAATAAATTCAATTTTTCACATAAGAAAAATTAGTTAATTTTCTTATGCAGCAGGCCACTTTCCAGCAGGCCATTCAGAATCTGTCTGAGCACAATACATGGATAGCACGCCACTGTATGTCAGACAAAAAACTTGGATTTTTTTGAACTTAGAAAATTGGCTTTCAGATATTTTATCAGACTTTTTTGAACTTGGAAAATTTCAACCCTTATGGACTTGAAAAATTTCAAGAAAGTTCAAATCACGCATTTTGTCAGATTACTTTTTACCTAAAGCTAATTTTTATACATTTTGTAGGACTTTTTCGAATTTGGAAAATTTTTCAGATTTTCTACTGACTTAATTTTTGTATTTTGAATTGGATTTCGAAAATTTTTCAAAAAAACCCATTTCGAAATTCGCTTACAAAGATCCGTTACAATGACTTTTACATATTTTATCTGACTTTTTAGACTGGGAAAATTTTAAGAAAATTTCAAATATCACGACTTTATGGACTTGAAAAATTTGGCTGCTTTTCGTCCCCTCCCCCTAGCTGCTGTTACATACAAACTCTCTCTTATTTGCTTATAAAAATATTTTAGCAAAAATTGTTATAAAATTTAAGAGGAAAAAGAAACTAAACCTAATTAAAAGTGTGGAAAACTCTCAAAAATATACAACAATTTTGCTGTGAAGTGAAACAATTTACCTTGCGTAGCAATCCTAGTGATTTTTCAAAAGTTACCTTCTGAAAAATATTAGCGTTGGATTTTTATGTTTCATAAAATTGTCATTTAAAAGTAAAAATGGTCATTTTAGGGTAAAAACTGTTACTTTTGGTCAAAATCATTTTTTAAAAATTGTAATTTTTTTTGTCATTTTTCATTTTCTGGTTCAAACTGTTATTTTTGTCAAAATTATCAATCTATGTCAAAATGGTGATTTCAAACTTCAAAGTCGAAATTGTTATTTTTGGTCAAAATTGTCACTTTTGGTCAAAATTGTAATTTTTGGCAAAATTGTCACTTTTGGTCAAAATTGTAATTTTTGGTCAAAAGTGTCACTTTTGGTCAAAATTGTCATTTTAGGCCAAAATTGTTACTTTTGGTCAAAATTGTGACTTTTGGTCAAAATTGTGACTTTTGGTCAAAATTGTGACTTTTGGTCAAAATTGTGACTTTTGGTCAAAATTGTGACTTTTGGTCAAAATTGTGACTTTTGGTCAAAATTGTCAATCTATGTCAAAGTTGTCAATCTGTGTCAAAATGATAATTTCAAAGTAGAAATTGTCACTTTTGGTCAAAATTGCCTCTTGGTCAAAATTGTTTTTTTTTTGTCAAAATTGTGACTTTTGGTCAAAATTGTCAATCTATGTCAAAGTTGTCAATCTGTGTCAAAATGATAATTTCAAAGTAGAAATTGTCATTTTTGGTCAAAATTGTCTCTTTTGGTCAAAATTGTAATTTTTGGTCAAAATTGTCTTTTTTAGTCAGAATTGTCACTTTTGGTCAAAATTGTTATTTTTTGTCAAAATTGTCATTTTAGGCCAAAATTGTTACTTTTGGTCAAAGTTGTGACTTTTGGTCAAAATTGTCAATCTATGTCAAAATTGTCAATCTGTGTCAAAATGATAATTTCAAAGTAGAAATTATCATTTTTGGCAAAATTGTCACTTTTGGTCAAAATGGTAATTTTTGGTCAAAATTGTCACTTTTGGTCAAAATTGCCTCTTGGTCAAAATTGTTTTTTTTTGTCAAAATTGTCACTTTTGGTCAAAATTGTCATTTTTGGTCAAAATTGTCACTCTTGGTCAAAATTGTCATTTTTGGTCAAAATTGTCATTTTTTGTCATTTTTGGTCAAAATTGTCACTCTTGGTCAAAATTGTCATCTTTTGTCAAAATTGTCACTTTTGGTCAATTTTGTAATTTTTTGTCAAAATTGTGTTTTTTGGGGTCAAAACTATCATTTCAAAATAAAAATTGTAATTTTTGATTAAAATCGTTGTTTTTGGTCAATTCTCATTTTTTTTTTTTGTCCAACTTGTGAATATTTGAGTCAATATTGTCATGGTCAAGATAAAAAAAAATGTTTGGTCATTTTAGGCTTTTAGCATAGAATATGGTTTTGCTATGGGTAATCTCGCGGAAAAGCTGACGAAATTCCGTGACGAAAATCCGTGACGAAATTTTGTGGCGGCGACTTTTAGACTTTCAGATTTCAATTGAGTTTTTGAACTTGGAAAAATTCAGAGATAATGCTGACTTTTAGACATTATGTCACACTTTTTTGGACTTGCAAAAATTTTCAGATTTTCATTGACTTTGACACAGGTTGTCAGGCTTTTTTGGGCTTGGAAAATTCTTAGACTTCCACTGACTTTAAGAAATTTTGTGAGGCTTTCATAATGTCAGACTTTTTTTGAATTGGAAAATTTTTTAGATTTCCATGTTTTATAGCTTCATGGGTGGTATGGAAATGACGGAGCTTTTTTTAAAAATTGTCTTAAAGAAAAATATTACGGTTGCATGTTCAAAATTCTTATAAGTTTCAAAAAGTCTGACAAAATGTCTAAAAGTTGAAAATATCAGCGTTACGGGCAGACAGGCAGACATACACGTCATGGATTTTCTAGCAAAAGGTCTAAAAGTCACCTTCCTTTGGAATTATTTTTTTAAAAAAACTTCTGAGATATCAGACTACTCCTAATTAAAATGCTTAAGAACAATGCTTTTAAAAATGTTCATGAGGAATACTTGCTGTTGAATTGAAATTTCAATTTTTCAATGAAAATAATTCAAATTATAATACTTAAAAATATAATAGGTACATAGTAAATCCTCAAAAACATAACATATCCATGATTTTGAATATTTCTCCTCCAAGGAGAATATCTTCATCTCAAAAAAACATTCGAAAAAAATTCTAATAGTCCAAGACATACTCAAATGACTTTACAAAAAGCAACACTATGCTCATTTCGGTAGTAGAGGTATGGATAGGGGTAAAAACCCGACGATAAAATTTCAGACCTTGGGGTCCAATTCGAAATACTCCTATTTCAGAATTATTTCGCATTTTAGCGCCATTTCGAGCTCATTTACAACCACCAGCTTTACCATTTGTAAAAACAAAAAGAACAAACGTGCTGCGAAAATAACAACAAAGCTTCTTGTTCAAATAAACGGGTAAAAATGTGGAAAATGAAAACAGATGATAATAGGAAATGACCGAATGCAACGAGGAGAGATTCTACACAACACCAGACATGAAAGGATAATAAATACGGTTTTCTAACCCCTTTTCGCAGGTCTTCGTATGTACGTAGTACGTATACGAGTACAGTACATTCAACGCAACACCATCTGACACATCCAAGTCACCGATACTCTTTGATATTCGAGCATCCATCCGATAAAAATATTTTCAAAAATGCTACATTTCGTAAATTTGTATAAGGGGAAGAAAATATCAATTCTGGATTCGAAAAAAACCCTAAGGAAAAATCGCAACGTTTACGATGAATGTTTTTTTTTCTCATAGTTGATCATTTATTCGTGAATTTATTATTTTCATTCGTTCTGTGTTCTTTTTTTCCAGCCGTATAGAAAAGTTCCATATACAAAAGTTGCGCGTATTCGTAGACTTTCTATTCTCACTAAACTTTCCAAATAAACTTTCCATCTCGATAAGCTTCGGCGCGTTTTAGTAAAAAGTCTGTTAAATAAGTATTTTTTTGAAACAGTTGTCAAAAAAAAAAAAATTCCGACGAAAATCGATGAATTTGATTCGAATTATTTTACGTATAATTTTACTAACGAGAAATTCAACGAAGAATTATTTTTCGAGATTTAAATACCACGGTGGTGATTGGTTGAGATTAATGTAGTTCATTGGATAATTTCATCGCCAGTTAATTAAGTAATCGATCTATTGTGCATACTTGAGGTCAAAATAAATACACACGACTTTGGTATTACCATTTGAAAAAATTCTCGCGACTAGAAACGTTTAAAAAATTAATATTTATCCTATACGTGGTATATTTATGGTATAAAAACTACACACGGAGGTATATATTTTTATACGAATGGCGCATAATTTAGACGTAAGCATCGTAGCTCATTTCCAGGCGTTATACAATCACTCGGGGTCGTTCATCGTTCGGTATTTATCATTTAGCAACGCCCTCCAAATAGATTTTCAAATTGTTTCTAATTACGAAATATATTACATTAATAATTTTACCATCTTGTTGCCCCATTCTAAATGGAATTTATCGATCAATCAACCTTATTAGAGTTCAACTTCGTACCAATGCGGTCATTCGTTTGAAAAGTGTACCGCAAATTGTTTTCGTTATAACGAGCATTCGTAGTATATCTACGTACATGGTACATGTGTTTGTGTATGTAATATTACAACGAACGATTTAAATTCCCAAGTACGTACGTATACTACGTAGGTTTTAGCTTTAATTCTTTTCTGCATGAAATGCATAATATTAACAACCCCGATGCGGTATATCGACCATGATACTGGGTAGGAAAACATAGGTACATCCACATATACACTATGTAAGTTACATATTCCCAATTTCCTACACGTGCGGATTTAATTTTACAAGCGAAAAACATCTGAGAGTAAATTCTACATAGAATTCCCTATAACTTCGTTCTCATACATTTTTCTGTATGAACCATAGAAATGGAGCTGTGGAATCCTCGAGGTGAGGCATCGTAGGGTCTTACATGAAGAATGCACATATTTGGTGTTCTATACAACTGCCATGGAAATTCATCTGCCAATTCTAAAATTGATCAATTTGAAGAAGATGAAGATTTAAATGGGAGATTAAAGGTCGATTTTTAAAGCTTAATAAACTATTTTCAAGATTTTTACAATTTTCAATATTTGGTAAAAATTTATGATATGGGAAATTTTCAAAAATTGTTGAAAATTTGAAATTGGATCATTTTTCAATTTTCATAGAAATTGAATCAATTTTTACACTTTGATACTGAAATTTGAAAAATTCTTAAAATTTAATACGAGGATATCTTCATATTTTGATAAAAATCAAAAATTGTAAATAATTTCTTTTCCGGCTGGAGGAGGGGAGGGGGGGTCAATCCTTGAAAGGACCTCAAACCGTGAGTATCAAGCCATATTCAGGTATTTAAATAGTCAAACAATTGTTAAACATCAAGTGGATATGTAAGTATACCGGGGTGCTCATAAGTTTGCAGTTTCCCTCATCTGAATCCCATTTTGAATGGATTTTCTGGCCGAACAAAGGACCCTACGAAAAAAATGCTAAGAACCAAAGTTCTAGAGCGTAAAATTTTCTTTCTTCTAAGAACCATTAGATTTTTTTCTAGGGGGCTTAGTTTTCGAGATTTTTGCAGTCAAAGTTTAAAATTAGATACATATGATTTTTTTACATCACCTGCAACTTTGACTGCAAAAATCTCGAAAACTAAGCCCCCTAGAAAAAAATCTAATAGTTCTTAGAAGAAAGAAAATTTTACGCTCTAGAACTTTGGTTCTTAGCATTTTTTTCGTATGACCATTAGTTTGGCTAGAAAATCAATATTTAGAGGAGAAAAACACATTATTGCAAATTGGCAAACTGACTTATGCGCTCCCCAGTATTTTGTAGGAAACTTTTTTTGGCAGACCCCCACAAATTCGTACAGAAAAATGTGTGGGAACAATTTTATAGAAAATTTGATGTAGAATAATTTATCTTCAGATATTTTTCCTCGTAAAATAAAATCCTGACGAAATAAATGCGAAAAACATGTTTTGAGGGAAGTGAGACGTCAAAGCTACTAAGAAGGGGATTCAGAACAAAGCTGAATTTTGATATAAGACGAATTTCTTTTTTTTTCATTAAATATATCGAAAGCATCTTTTCAAACTATTTGTTTGATTTCGTTTTATAATGCACTTTCAACTACTACATACGTAATTAGGTATACGAACGAAACAGCTGGTCGGAAGATGTTAATAAAATTGCATATCGTTTCCGCCGTAAATTCAACATCTTACAGTTGATGTTCGTGTTGTTGTATATTACACGGATACGTAGCTTACGTTACGAACTAATTTTTCCACCATTGATAATAATAAAGAAAGTTGAGACTGCCAAGAAAGGATTCATGACTTATTATAAGTATCGTAGAATTAATCCTTTAATGTCCAGTGAAAATTAATGAGCAATGTAACGAAATCGATTTTGTTTTTGAAGCTGAATAAGGTTGCTTAGGTACATTTTTCATTTCAAATTCTCAGTGACGAGAAATGAAAATTTCACCCTCTTCTTCTCTTCTTGAGATTAATATTTGGCTGGGTGTATTTTTTTAACATCGCCAACGATGGATTGAAAAAGTATCATCTGATTATTTAAATTGAAATTTTGATAACTTTTTTTTTTCAAAAAATATAGTTGGAGTTTTCAAGATTTGACTTTTGGGAAAATAACCAAATTGGAAAATTGCAAGTCAAAAAGACATGAAAATATGCCTCAGAATGGGCCATATGTAATAAAAATTTATCACATCATTTCAGTCGATACCAAGGATGGGTCGTCTTTGTCTCTTTGACTTGTTTTTGGAAAGTTGGAGGTGGAATCGAATCAAAACATCATGGAAAAAATTTTGACTCTCTGACTTGAACTAACATTTTACGGATGAAGGTTCAACATTTTGAAATTTTGAAAAATTTAAAAAAAATTACCGTAAAAAAAGGAGAAAAAATTGAAGATTTTTTCGAAGTAGTTGATCGTATTGTTACCGTAAAAAAATAAGAAAAAAATTGAAGATTTTTTCGAATTTTTTTTGGGAAGGGAGTTCAACTGAATTTTGTACATGGCCAAAGTGGTCGTTTTTGAAAATATCTTGAAATTGGTTAAAAAAATTAATTGAATACGGTTTACTAGATAATAGGAATTCGATTTTCACTCCAGATCCACGTAAGATGAACTCTAACACCATTTTCTTATTTCAGGGGCTCTGAAATTGCTGTGAAATAACGTGAAATTACAACATAATTACGCATATTGAAAGAAATTTGAGAACCCCTAAAAAGAAAAATGTTGTAGGGATTCGTCGTATGTACACTCTGGAGTGAAAATCGAACCCCAAATATCGATCAAACCGTACTTTGATTTTTTTATTAAATTTTGAGATATCTTTGAAAATGACCATTTTGGCCATGTAAAAAAATCATCTGAACACCCCTAAAAAGAAATCGAAAAATTGGAATTTTTTTACTTTTCTATGGTAATAAAACGACCAACTACTTACTCACCAAAAAATCAAATTTGTTTCTTTTTTTATTTATGAAAATTTCAAAATTTTGAACCCCATCTAGAAAAAAGTTTGATGATTCTCTCATACAAAACATAATACACGATTATGGGGACCTTTTGTCTTTCCAATGAATTATACTTACGTAGAAACTCATTTTGAGGGGAAAATCAAAATTAAAATTTTTAAAACAATAATTTTCAATCTATTTTACAAAAAAATTAAAAAAATCAGTTTTCATTGTTCTTTTTATAAAATCCAAAGTCATTATAGAATGCGATGAAAGTTAAGGCAAAATTCTTACAATATTTCATTAATTACAGTGGCTTAATCAACTACGTACAATGGTTTAATCAACTTTAACGTCGACGTGATTTCTTTTGTAATTTCACATAAACATATTTCGTTGCACTTGGACTAACTATAAGACTAGTATACATTCTTTTTAAAGCTGAATAAGGTATTCAAATTTGTTTTTTTAAATGCGCTGATTAAGCAATTTAATACAATTTTCAACTCAATCTCGTAATCTTTCCATCTAGAATTTGAATCTGAGAATATAAACCTTTTAATAATATTTAAGAGGTTTACTAAATCTGGAGCCGATTGGACTTGAAGTTTCAAAATTACAAGATTATTTTCTGTGTTCGTGGATTTACTTAGAATATTATGTTTTCCAACTCGCTGTCGAATTTGGTATGATTTCGTTTTTATATTTTTGTTTTTCGTCAATCGTCGAGTAGGCATGCTATAATTCGATATGACTGCCAAATTTTTAATTTTAAAAATATTCTTCATCGGTCAATTTACTACGAAATAATTCTTTTAAAAAAGTCATTTTTTGTTCATCCGTACAAAAAAAATCATACCTTATCACCTATTGAAATACAAAGAGCTTTTGGCGTAGAAACAAACTACGATTATTTAGTTACTTATTGTTTTTTTTTTTTCGAGGAAAATGTTCGCAAAACAACCATACATCACTACATCAGATATCTACACGTTGCTGGAATAAAATAAGATCCCTATCTCGATACCGGAGGCGACGTTTCATCGCCAATTCGATACGTGAAATTTGATATATTATTCATTAGTATAGCTAAAATAAACTATGTATAAAAACATCGATATTTCAATTGTTATTTATCTATGTACTGCACAAAGTACAAACAGAAGCGTCGAATATCTATTAATTCCAACAGTAGCTCATGATTTATCAGTTTGGCTGACACAGACACACATTAATCTCCATCACCGTTTGCATTATAATTACAAAAATTAATATTTGATTGATTCGAATTGCGTAGCACGTAATACAGATAACTACCTTACAACACAATCCATCAATTAACAATATTTACGCGCGTATTATAAAGTGTCAACTGTATATCATTCGCATTAACACACACCATCGTGTCAATTTACCACAGTTCAGCGTAAAATTAAGAGCTGCGAAAATTTAAATTAAATATTCTTCGTTTATCGAAAATACGCATGATAAAAAAAAAAGAAAGGGTTAAACGAACAGAATCACTCATGGCGTCTTGTTTTAATTTTATAAACAGGTAAGGTACCTGTACGTGCATCTTTTAAATCATCGATAAAGCATTGAACCGAAACAAAAAAATAATTCCAAATGATACACCTTTCGTCGTACACAATTCATCAAATACAATAACTTTTTGGTACCTGTATGGTATATTTATACGCATAAATCCACTCTCAAACGATAAAATATTTTTACAAACAAAGAAAAATACCCAAAAAATCCCATAACGAAACTAGTAAAACGAGAAATTTGCGTGATCGGTTAACGAAATAAAATGCAAATAAGTTGTCAGCGAATATAAAGGTAGGAACGTTATACACGTAACTGAAAGAAGGTCGATTTCATTTGCTCACTATTTTCATACGGCCTTGACTTTTCTTTTAATTTTCACCATGCATCATAGGCACCGCTAATTGCATTTTTATCTTTCAACTTTTTACGTCAATTGTACGAATTTTGTCACTCGTTGTACGTCGCAAATGAAAAGCTCGAGTTTATATGTAATATCGATGGATGAAAAATACCCGCAAGTTTGCTTCCTTCAAACGTAGGTATTCTTATAGGTAGGTCTAGGTACTTAACAACAATCGATTTATTTTCTTTCAAGTTTAAAATTAAGCCGGTAAAATTCGCGTTAATTTATCCCTCGAGTTGGTTTATATAAACACGCGATTATTTTTAAACCGATGTGAAGATTTTTCCACCGTGATTTTCACACCATTAAGTATACCTGCATAGACAGAAAATTAAAATAACGTAACGTAGTAACGAGCATTTTTTTTGTAGGTATTTTGCGAATTTGACGTGGTAATTGCTGAGTCAATGTTGTACTTTGACGTAAATTTGGGCAATTTTCACAACTGTAAAATTTCCTATGCCTCTTCAAAGTTACTTTGGTTTTTATACGTGATAAAATATGGGTATGACTTATTTTATGAAAGTTTACGAATTCGTTGAATATTTCAAAGGTATATTTTGCCTATTTACAATATTAAAGGAGGTGCGTACTACGTCAAGAGATCAAACAACATTGCCTACATCAAATCTCGAGGTCAACCAACTTATTTACGCGAGTGTATTTTAGATTGCTTCATTATGAGATGAGAGAAGTGTCGCAGGAACTCATCCATTATAGTTTAGAGGAGTAGGGGATGATGAAAGTGTCGAAAAGATTGACCAAAGTACGATGTTTAATTTTTCATCATCTTTTTGTCGATTTTTGACCAAAGTTTTTCCATTTTTTCAAAATTTTAAATTGTTTAATTTGAAATCAACCGTAGGTAGTATTTAGAGTTCATTCGAAGATATGCTTAAAATATTAAAAGAGTTGAAATGGCATTCATTTGTCAAATCTTCGTATAAATTTCGTTAAAGTAGTCTACTGTAGATAGCACATTAAAATGCAAACCATTTTCGACTCAAAGTACATGAAAAAAAAAGTTATAAAAAATCATCAATGAGGAATATTTTTTCAATTATGACACTTTCATTCGTAAAATTAATGCCATTTTCGAACTCAGCGCGTCCAAAAACCTTGAAATCGATATGTATGAAGGTTTTTTATCAGTTTTTTCAAATTCCCCCTCCCCCTTCTCCCACCAAGTATCACAGTTCATACCTTACACGATCAATCGGAAACCGTAAGTGATTTTTCGACGCTAAGAATACATTTCAAATTCAAAATTGTCAACTTGAAATATAAACACTGATTGTATTTCCGAAGTAGAGGGGGAAACTTCTGAAAAATGATAACATATCGACATGTATATCGATTTCTAGGTTTTCAATGGCGCTGATTTCAAATCCAGTGTTTATTTTGAGCTAGGATACAATTTTCAAACAAGATTAGTAAGAAAAACACTGATTTAATAAGTCCTGATACGAAATTCCCTCAAAAATGTAGATTGCAGAATATATTATATCAACATTCAAACCAATCTTGACTCAACGCTTATGAAAAAGAAAAAAACTGTAAAAAAAATCATCAATGAGAAATATTCTTTCAATTATGATACTTTTACTCGTAAAATTAACGCATTTTTCGAACTCAACGCACCCGAAAACCTTGAAATCGATATGTATGAAGGTTTTTTATCATTTTTCTCAAATTCCTCCTTCTACCCCCTCTCCAACCCCAAAATATTACAATTTAAATCATATATGATCAACCAAAAACCTGAAGTGATTTTTTGATGCTCAGAATACATTTGAAATTCAAAATCGTCAACTCGAAGTATAAACATTGATTATATTTCCAAAATAGAAGGGAAAGGGGGTTGTAGAGGGATGACTTCTGAAAAATGATAACATATCGACATGTATATCGATTTCTAGGTTTTCGACAACGCTGATTCCAAATCCAGGGTTTGTTTTGAGCTAGGATACGATTTTCAAACAAAATTGGTAAAAAAAACACTGAAAGTGATTTTTTTTTTGTCATGAACTTTGGATTCTAATCTAAAAGCACTTCAAGAGTAATTTCACATAAGAGGGGGCTTAGTAACCCTTCATAGCCTTTCCTCGACTGCACCAAACCTCTAATCAACCATTAAACTCGACCACTACAATTTTTGCAAATTGAGTCAATCACGTATACCTACCCCCGAACACAAAATTCCCTCGCACAGTTGAAAAATTACCATCCTTAGTAAAGTTACTTTTTATAGCAACATCTTCGAAGCAATAAATTACCTTAAAAGATCTATTACTATTCGGATTGATATCCATTAATAATGAAAGATCGACTATAACGGTCATGGAAACACGGGGTAAAAAAACACGCTGACCGGTAACGCGTTATCGATTAAAGGGGGTAGTTGAGTAAAAAATACAACAAAATGATAACAGCACCGGCGACATTATTGAATTGAACAATAAACGAACAACGAGGCGCATCGTTCTATTTACATTTTTCTCGCTTTCGAAATCACCTAATACTTGAGCGATTGTTACATCGGACAAAGAATAAAATAGGTCGTTTCGAGAGCACCGCGCACGCCGGGGCCCGTGTAAAGAGAATTATTAAAAAAATGTTGCGGAAATAAGTGTATAGCGAAGTATTCGCCGATCAACATCAACGTTTTCAGCATCATTTGAATATAAAATCTAGACGCTAGATTTGCATTTTAAAAATATTTATTCATTATTCCGCGTATAACAAGATACTGCAACGTGAAGAATATGTTGTGATTTTACTCTATATTTAAAAAGCCATTATCTCAACATTGTGTTTTTTTACGTATACTCGCTGCGCATTTAATTCGCCGACAAAAAAAAAAGCTCGCCTTAATTCCGCGTACATGGGTTTTTTACGACTTTGAAGAACTTTTATACTATCTATGAAACTTGCCAAATATATTTTTCGCACTTGCTACGTGTAGTCGTACACCTAGGTATATAATAATCGACGCGAAATGTAGACGTTTTTATTCTTCGAGAATGCTACCACTCGTATATGATACGTAGGCCTTTAGATATACCATTATATCGACACAATCATTTCAAAACTATTCTATAGGTTATATGCGTTTAAAAATTGATTTTTTTCAACCTTACAATATGGAGATTTACTAATGCAGTACCTATATATTCTTTTTTTTTTTCATTGTCGATTATCCTTAATATGTTCTTTTGGTTTTACATCCTGTTTGCTTTAACATACTTCCTTCCATATGAACGAATGTAATGGCTTGCACATTTCTTTGTCGTTGTGCTATACGGGCTTTCAGTTATTTCTTTCTTTCTTTTTTTTTCGGATTTTCGCGTCCTTTTTTCTCTCTTTTTTTTCATTTGGTAAATCATTTTGCATTCGTAGATGAAATATTTGAAAGGATTACTTCGCCAGATGTGATGAAAGGTTAGTTACATTTGAAAACCGAGTCGACTCGGTTATTGAAATTTTTCATTTTGAAATTAAAAAATAATTTTTCACCGCGTTTTTTTTTCTCTTCGGTAATTTTTTTCTGCACGTTGTACTTTGGTGAATAATTATAAAAGCGAAGACATGATTAGGATGTTCGTGGCAAAGTACACTAATTATTCCTTTCGTGATTAAATCACTTCGATAAGTCATAAAGGGGGTTTTATTTTAAGCGTGAATTACCAAGTGAAATTCCATTTAACGAGAAATATTCTATCGCGAAAATTTTGAAAATTTTTCATCCTCGAGTGCTATTATACGTTTTTGCTTTTTTTTTTCTTCTTTTTGTTATTATTACAAAGTTTTGACATGCCATCCTAGGAGATTACCTTTTACTACTCAAGTTTTGACCTATTTTATGTCATATTATTATAAGCTACTGTTGTATATTTTATTGAGAAAAATGCATTACACAATGAAAACGGAATTTTGCCATGGAACAATGATGAAAAATCGAGCGAAGTAAAAATTTCACAATGAAATAAAATTTTTGAAAGGATTACGCAGCCTGATTTTATTCTGTAATATTACGCCATATAAACGTGCACAAAAGTTGGCTTTGAATATCGTAAATTTTTTCTGGCTAAGATGCATTAGCCGTATAAGTCTATATGGGAAAAATTGCAATTTTTTTTGAAAAATTGAAATATTTTATGCCAAGGAGGATTGAAAAGATCCAAGGATGGTTTTTAACTGATTCGAGATCGCTGATCACGAATCTGGTATTAATTTTTGGTATTCGTGTCTCGTATTAGTTTCAAGGCTAACATCGATCACATCTGCAGAACAAAGGCTCAATGCCAAAAAAGAATATCAGAATTTAAGATCGACGAACTCGAATTAGTTAAAATCATCCTATCTCAATTTCCTTGGAGTTATCTAATAAAGTCAAAGATATTAAAAAGGTCCCAAAAATCAGAATTTTTAACATTTTTCAAGTCAAAAAAATCGTCTGACCGCCTTGTAAAATTTTCTAGGTTCATAATAATCTGGCATAAAAAAGTCTCAGAAATTTTCCAAGTTCAAATAGCCGAAATTTCTGAAATTTTTTTCCTGAAACTCAGTCATAAGACGTAGGTATCAATATCAAAAACATGAACTCCTTACCATTTTTCACTCTAAATCAGTTTTATTCCCAAGAAATGAACCATACAGGGTGTTCTAATCTTCCAGGAGTAGTGCACCACCTTCAAACCAATGATGCTGCTACCCAAATTACATAAGTGTGTGCATGTTTGCCGACCTCAGGATTTGAAGTGGCAAATTTATGCACTGGTCCTAATAGATGTTTCAAAACATTGTAACTCCGCTGATAATATGGATAGACAATTTTTTTTGAAACTTTCTTATAGAACTTTTCAAGCTCTACAAAATGAGTTACATTCATATTTTGCCCAACTCTGAAATTAAAGGAGCTACAATGATTTAAAAATTTATAGGCTTCATAACTCCTTCAATTTTCAAGTAATGCAAAATTTGGCTAGAGTCATTTTTTTTGAGCTTTTTGAGCTCTACAAAATGAGCTAATAATTTTTTGCCTAATTCCAAAATTGAAAACATGAGAGTCCATTTTGAAATATTTTTGAAAAGAAAAAATTGAATTTTGAGAAAATATTGTCACTTTTCATCTTTTTAATAGTTATAGCTCCTTCAATTTTGGGGTTAGACAAAAAATTATTTACTCATTTTGAAGAGCTCCAAAAGCTCAACAAAAAATGACTCTTGTAAAATTTTGCATAACTTGAAAATTGAAGGAGTTATGAAGGCTACAAATTTTCAAATCATTGTAGCTCCTTCAATTTTAGAGTGGGGCAAAATATGAATATAACTCATTTTGTAAAACTTAAAAAGTTCTACAGGAAAGTTTCGAAAAAAAATTGCCCATTCATATTATCAGCGGAGTTACAATGTTTTGAAACATCTGCCAGGACTCGAGCATAACTTTGTCCCTTCAAATCGTGGCGTCGGCAAACATGCATACACTTACGTAGTTTGAGTAACTGCATCCCTGGTTTGAAGGCGGTGCACTGCCACTGGAAAACCCTAACATTTGAAAAGTCGTTATGCACTGAAGCAGCTATGTCACTTTTCATTTTTCAAATGGTTATAGCTCCGTCAATTTTGGAGTTAGGCAAAAAGTACACATGACTCATTTTTTAGAAAATAAAAATGTCTATCAAAAATGTTTCTGGCAATTTTCTTCAACTCACAAACTGAAGGAAGTATGAAGCATACAAATTTTCAAATCAGCATAGCACCTTCAATTTGAGAGTTAAGCAAAACACAAATATAACTCATTTTGTACAGCTCAAAAAGTTCTATAAAAATGTTCCAAATTTTTTTTGTCCATCTATAATATCACAGAAGTTACAACGTTCTGAAAAAAATACATAACTCAACCACTTTAAATCTTCTGGTTCGCAAAAAATGCAAACACTTATGTAGTTATTGTAGCAATATCACTACTTTGAAGGCGGTTCACTACAACTACAACACACTGTATGACCATTGAAGGTATTTTCTTTAAATTTCAACCAACAGAAGTAAAGTTATTCGACGTAAAATTTTACGAAAAATTCAAACACGCCGAACACGAATCTGGAGTTTATTTTTGGCTCACCCCTCCCCCTTGACCTTTCGCATCACGACCATCAATATTCAATATGTTCAAACGCACAGGTCTATAGTAACGCGTTTCAGCTAAATTTTTAATGACATTTTCTGACATAAAATTTCACGCTGAACAATTTTATTTCCATTCATTTCTTATGTAGGCCTATTGCCCATTGTTTTAGGGTAAAACGCATTTTTGATTTTTTTGGAGTTTTTAAAGGTGATCTACCTCTCAAAAAAAATAGAAAAAAATAGGCAACAATTCGCCTAAAGACAAATTTAAAACAAAAAACGTTCGTATGTACATTACTTTTTGATAGATACCAAAGATTTCACGATTTCAACTTTTCTTCGGCAACCCCCTCTCCCCCTCCCTCAGCACAATAAAGGGAATAATTTTGTAGAAATAAAAGTTCACAATTTCCATTATTATGGACGAAATGCTCGAAAATTTGTTGTGATGAAATATTGTAACAAAAAAAGAATTCAGCTCCTGGAATTCGAAATGTATGCAAAGTCACGCTCAGATTGAAAATAAATTGTTCCCCAACTGAATCGAAGGTGGTTCGTCACTTATAAAACACTTTGTAAAATTGAACAAGTTCATTTCCGTTGGGAATTTTGAAAAAAATATTTAGAATTCATTTTACCCATGTTTTTCGTATTTTTAAAGACGACTTTTTAATCAAGTTTATTCAAAAAATTCTACGAAAAAATATCTTGTTGTATCCAACACAACTTTTTTAAATTTTCCACTAAAATATTTCAAATTGAACCGAAATCACATAAATTTACCAAAAGGATTAATGATAAAAATTAGATTATTTATTTACAAAAAAAAACAACAACAACAACAACAACAACAACCCTTTTAAAAATCTTTCCATCAATCTAGTAGAAAATAGCATTCTAAATAATGAATAAGTTAAATTTCAAGTGCTCATATAAATTTAAATCCATCTGCGAAGAAAAAAACCTAAAGGAACAATACTTTCGTACAATTAGTGAAAATGTAGAAAAAAAGTTCGGCCTTCTTTAAATATTTCTAGTGAATTTTTCCCTAAAGACGAAGTTTAATGAACGTTCGAAAAACTGTTTAAAGAAAACTTTATCGATATAATGTTACTCCAAGGAAAAACTCGTTTTGCTGTGGGAAAATACGACTGTGGTGTAGCAAAAAGCTGTGATAATATCGCATACTCTCTGGAGATGAATAAAGATAGAAATATTTTTCACATATACGATAATATCGAAAATAAAACTAACTAAGAGTAAAATCGAATATAATTTCAAAATCTGCAACGTCAGGTGGTGACGATAATGACGAAAATATAACTTCATGGCTTTAGTTTTGCATAAAACAAATGATTCGAAATATGATACGAATTTTTTTCAAAACAGATATACGAAGGAGACTGCGGGTCTTGGAAGATTTTCATGTCGTACCGAGGTGGTTAAAAATGTGCCATTGGATATTTCTTTCCAAGTACATATAAAATACCTATTGAATAATTAATGGTAAAATGTATAAGTAATCGCAGTTTAAAGCATCATTTATCTTATTTTACACCGATTAGTCGAATTTGAACCAGAGCTTTTCATTACTATACCTACATTAAGCAGGCTGGTGCCAAAACATGTGATTCCTTCTCACGCTAGGCAACGGTAAAATTTACCATTAAGGAAGTTAAAACGGACCCATTGCTTTAGAATATATTTATCGATGCATTACGGAGCAGACTTCATTTAAAGAAAATCCTTCCCTGCTTGTGTTCCCTCTTCCAAACACCTCGTAGTTGTATTCGTCTCGTTAATGGAATTTTACTCGCAATCGTGAATTTATTTTCAAAATAAACAATAGTTAGATAAATGAAGGATAAAAAATCACTCGAATACTATCTCCGAGAACCACATTCGTGACGCAAATGTTTCATACTATTTCTCTTATAAATTTTTTATTTCACGTTGCAATCGAGTCGAAGAGAAAAAAAATCTAAAATATTGATACTTCTACGAATCGTCCGGTCGTTCAGCCTCTTCCTTGCCCTTTCCACGGGCAAAATGGTAGGAAAAGCTTACACGGTGGTTTTTGCCCAGCAAGATATGATGAGAAGAAATCATTTACAATCATTCGGCTAGAAACCGTGTAGAGATATTTTTCCTCTCTATTTCGATTATTTCCTACTTGAATGATAGAAATAGGCGTGAAATTTCTAACCACTGTGGCTTATATTATACCTTTTCGGTAGCTGGCTGGTAATTTTTGATGCATTGTTCTCAACATATAAAAGTACAAAAGGTAGTCTGCAGAATAGGAAAAAAATTGTAGAACAAAAAATGATGAATTTTTAATACTCTACAACTTTTGTTTCAAGTTTTTTTTAGTATCGTGATTTTTTACTGCAACGCAATTTTTTTGAGGACATCCGGGTGAAAAAATTTGCCAAGTTGACTATACGAAAAAAAGTTTCGAACAAAAGTTTTACAACTTTGAAAATCAGTCACTTTTTATTCTATAATTTTTTTTCTATCTTGAAGTGAGGAAGAGCTATTCTTCTGAAAACGAAAAAATTCTGCGAATTTAGGCACAAATCAGTCATTAACTTCGAATTTGAGTTCAGGAAGTTCAAATCATAATGAAGACGTGTTATTTTTGACCTGATTGGTCATCCCTACAGGGCTTAAAATATTGAAAATTATAATTTTACCTGTTTTTACGGAAATTGATCATTTTCTACGACACAAATTTCATAAGTATGCCACTTCTCTACTTTCAATCGAGAAAGTAATGACAGATTCGAGTTCAGGAAGGTCGAATTATATGGAAATGATACCAAACATACCCCTACCCGTTCAAGGTACAGACGTAGGGGTGTTTTCACTCTTTAAATCCCCTCCTGATCGCCCCAAAGGTCTATTTTTGAAGGCATCCTTCCCCAAAATCTTCTTTTGGTTCATCAGAGTGTCAAACTGGACTTCTGTAGCTGGACTGGGTTCGCGGAGATGTCTCAGGGAGTATGTGAAGACGATGTCAGCGTAAATGGAAATGCAGGAAAGTTACCGAAATACATTTATCCAGGGTGTCAGAAAACTACGAATTTATAAATTTCAAAAATTCAAAATTCATCTTTTTTCAATAATATTGATAAATTTGCTTTAAAAAATCTTCACACTCCTCGTGATATAAAAATTTCAACTTTTTAACGACTTTTTTTCAAAAAATTTTCTCCAACCTTTCGCTCGGGCTCAGAAAATTTAAACTCATTACAAGTACAAAAATTGATGGGGTTTCTTCCAAAATTCCACCATAAAATTACATTTTTTTCTGGCTAAACTTGCCACCCGATAAATCAATAGCGTATTTAAAAGGTTTCAAAAGATCTGAGCCCCTTCCCGACGCTTGAAATGTTGGGAAATATTATAATATTTCAACTTATGAATGCTTCTTTCTGCAAAAACTTTTGCCCTCGCTTCCCTCGGACTCACTAAGTGGGTAGATATTGTAAAAAAATTTGAGCAGAATCGAAATGCATGAGGTCGAAATCCTGTTAGAATTGATATGGATGGAATGACCCACCACTAAAATTTCTGGGGGTACGTGGGAAAAAATGTTCCTAAAAAGGGGTACGTAATCCAAAATAATTGGGAACCACTGCATTATAGAATGTCTAACAAAATTTCCAAATCAAAATTCAACATATTTTCAGCACTTTTTTTTGAATTTTGTAACATCTTCAGGAGGATGTGTCTCGAATTCGCGAGCTACCCCCCCCCCCCAAATCAACAATCATTAAAAGTTTTAAAAAAAACATGCGATTGTTGGTCAGCTTCTTCTAATAAACTGATTTTAACCATTCTTTTTTTTTCAAAAAGTTTTTTTCTTATGTATAGATGTGTCACCAAGCATCGAGGTCCAATCATTTTCAAATTTGAGACAGAGACAATCAAAATTTTGGAAATTTTAAACATTTTTTGACATTTTTTTTCACCTTTTTTTAATTTTTTAAATATTTTTAAACAATTTTTTAAAATTTGGGATAGAAAAATCTAAATTTTGTCATTTTTTAAATATTTTTTGACGTGTAGGTACGAGTAAATAAATTTTCAAATTTGAGAGAAAAAATCAAAATAATAGAAAGCGAAGTTGGGGTGAAAATTTTCACATAAAAAGGAATTCGAAATAAGCTGAAATTTCTTCAAAAATAACATAATCGAAAAAATCATAATTTTTGATGAATTTCAACGTAAAAAGGAAGACTTTTGAGCTAAATTCAGCACTTTTTCAGTACTTTTCCGACTTCCAGCACCACTTTGTAAGATGGAGGACCTTTTTGGCACCTATTAGAGACTCTACTATTTGTAACAAGAAAAAATTTCGAAGAACAAATTTTAAAAAAACCCCAAAAAATCAAATTAATTATGCCTATAACCCAATCTGAATTTTGTGCAATAAAAAGTCAAAAATTCATGACTTCGACATTAAAATGCATGATTTTTCCAGAAAGCTATTGATTAAGGATTAATTTCGCTCAAAATTTTGATCTAAAATTTTCAAACATCGTCAAGTTGGACAAATGATAAAAAAATTATCCCAAAGATGAAAAAAATTCCCATCCTATTCCAAAATTTTCCAACCCAAAATATAATTTGATTATCCTAATCAAAAAATATCTCAACTTTCCCACAAAACTGCATTTTATCTCCAACTCGGGCATAATTTTGCCAGCTGAAAACGTAATTTTGCCACTTCCCGGGAAAGGGTAGGTACTGGTAAATTGCGAAATGATATTCATCTAGGGAACCCGGAGAAGTGCGGAGGGAGAAACGTTGAAAGAAAAATAAACGACGAAATCCATTATATACGCGAGACTTTCCATCATTAGAAAATTTGCGAAACGAAAAAAAATACGATATTTTCCTTTGTCAAAATAAGATTTAGGTACTTTTAAAAAATAACAGCCAGCGTTGCAGGTTTGTCTCGCGAATAAGATGAATAAACATTCCTAAACGTTTTCTATTTCCGAATAAACTCGACTCGGTAGTTTTCGTATAGGCGACCTTAGGCGTAGGAAATAAGCTAATAAAATAAGAAAGCTTGCACGATTCGCTTACGCGTGAAAATCACAACTTTGCATTGCGAAAAGGGGGCAAAAAATACACGCAAATCAATAACGCTTCATTTGCTCGAGTTTGTATTTTTTTAGTTACACCTTTCAACAGCTTTTAAATATCTAGCCATATTATAGAGAAAGAATGAGGAAAAATCATTCATCGATCGTGTACCTCATTATATGAAAATTCCGATAAAACCGATCGATTTAGCCCTAAAATATCTAAACGTTATTTACAATAATTATAATAATGTATAGAACTAGGTCTTTTGTAAAGTTAAATAAATTTACTTTCGTTGTTGGGAAACTTTCTAACGTTGCTGTCTATACTTCACGGCTCAAGTGTTAAAGTTTAATTGCCGTAGTTGAAGATATCAAATAAATTCGATAATTACCGTCTAGATACGTGTATTCGTACGGTTACGTATACAAGCACACACGCACACCATACGGTACAACATTTCCCTCACGATAGGTACTATTTGCTTGCCAACTTCCAAGTCAACATTTAACATCCGTATCAAAGTCAATCTCCGACAATTACGCCAATTTTAAACTCCCATATTGCCGCAGTATAAGAAAAGCCAATACAACGGGAAAAAAAAAGTTGTTAAATAAACTATCTCGCAGCTAAACCGAAAACATTATAAAGTTGTACTTTAATACATCATACACACAACTTGCGCTCGCTGCTCGCCCAGCAAACCAGATTATTTACTCGTTTAAAATCAACTTCCCATATCGAGTATTTTCATTCCTCGATGGTATAGTAAAACCGATGGCGAGGCGGTGTCATATACTCGTAGTTCATAAATTTTCATCAATTTCCAGTCGCGTTTCCGGCAACGAGAGTTATTATTTACTTATTTCTGCGTCATTTTAACCGATATGAAAAGTCGTTTTCTTATAAAGGTGTTTTATAACTGTAGTAGTGCCTTCGATCCGACGAATAGGCAACCTATCTTGAGTCTGGGTGGATATGCTTATAAATATTCTGAATTGCAGAGACGTAATCTACTTTTTTATTCGCGATTTTGTAAAAATTCTTTCAAAAGTGTCCATAATTTTGGATCTATACGAAATGGCAGATTTTTTATATTAATATTTCAACAAAAATGATAAAAATGAGAATTTTTTCAAATTTTCTGAACTAAAAACTACCCCAATGAATGTTGTCACTAAAAAACGAGAACTAATTCTCCTTCCAATGATGCTACCCGCAACTTTAAGCCTGTTATGGTCGTAATACTATAACAAATTGGAAAAATTTTCAAATGATCAAATTTTACCCCTGCAATTTGAAAGGTTGGCAAGCATACACACTTACAAAAAATATAGGTAGCCTACTTATTGAATTTAGGGAAACCAAAATGTTGCAAAAAGTATCAGAATTGGTAGAAAATCATATTCATTGAGGTTAGTGATAACGATCATCGAATTTCGAAAGATCGGTCATTAAAAAAAATCAATCACCATAGAAGGATAGATCTTGATCGAAGATCAGGAAAAAAAATTTCTTCTAATAGTGATTACTTTAAATTAGGTAGGTAATAACCGAGCCTAAATAACTATTATTGATCCAAAAAATTATTTCGATTGCAAAAATTGAAAAGTTTTTATTGCAGTGTGACCAACTTTCGATTTCTATAAAAAAAAAACTAAAATTTCGTAATTTTTCATAGCGAAAATCATTTTTACAAAAATTGAAAGTTGGTCACCCTGAAATTAAAACTTTTCAATTTTTGCAATCGAAATAATTTTTTTGGATCAATATAGGAGTCATTTAGGCCCGGTTTTGGTACCAAGCGAAGAGTATTTCATTTTTTTTAAAATCAAAAATCTCGATTTTTCACCAATTTGCAACTTTTTAACCCCCTGGTAAGTGGTAGGGTAGGAAAAGTGGTATCCAATTTCGAGGTGAATGATTTGAGAAGGTGTAGAAACTGAAATCGCAACTTTTTGGGGATGTGCCCGAGAGTGGCAAAAAACAGTGTTTTTTTCGAAAGGTATTCCACTTTGAGGCCCTCTCTAGCTCCGCACCCCTTTGAGCTAGAGGTCAATAATTTTCCATGGTTCATCCCTAACTAAATATGAACCACCGCCTTAAATTTGGTCAAAATCCGAGATGTGGAAACCGAAAAATAAAAAAATGAAAAGCAGCGTAGGAGAGAATGCAACTCCGATCTTGGTAAGTTCGAAATTTATTATTTATATTCACCAGACATTTGCTCATATTTTATCGTCAGAACTATAACAAACACGAAATGAAAATGAAGAAAACGTATTTTTTCAGTTTTTCATCTTCCACAGTTGTTCTACTAAATTCAACTTTCATTTCGTTTCGATGATCGAATGATCGATTTTAACGAAAATAATCAATCGATCACTTGTGATCGGGAAAATCGACTTTTTTTCAACTTTTGAATTTTTTGCCCCCCTCCCCTTTCAAAGTTGTTCCTTTTTATGAGAAAATAATTTCCTATTTTTTAGTTTTTTCTTCAACTGAATTTTAAGGAGAAGTTTCTCTGAGAAAAATGGTAGGTAGTTTATTTTATACCTATCCATTTACCTGCTACACTTCACTTTTCATTCAGCTGTCGATAAAATTGCATACTCAGTTTGCCGTAAATATGGAATAATGGAATAAATTAGTTTCTAGATTGTCAAATCTCTTCTATTTTCAAAAAAAATATTTTAAACAACAAAAATTGAATACTATTTTTGAATTTATGATTTTCTCATTCCTGCTGCCTTCTCAGTATTTCCTCCGATTAAAAATGACTGCAACATTTTTCTAATCCCCTCCTCCTGTGTGATAAAAGTGAAAATTTGAAGGAGTTCAAATTTTTGTTCATTGAAGATGCCGTATTCGCATTGGAGGGGGTAACAAAAATTTGAGTAAGTTTTAATAATAGAGAGAATATTAGGACGGGATCAAGAAAAAAAAATTTTGTTCATCCTATTTTTTATCTTTTTTTTTTGAAATTCGGGGCTTCGGTGGCTTATTGATATCGAGTTTTGTTACACGAGTTGATGAAACTTGGCTGGCTTAATTGTATTTTTTGCATTTAAAAAAAATCATCAACTCAAGCCATAAAAAATTTAGAGTAGAATAAAATTCATCTTGAATTAAATTCTAATCAAAATTTTCCCAATTCTATAAATTTTTTCTGCTTATTTTTCTTACGCATTTGGAAAAAGTTTCAGCCAATTTGCATATTCGAAAAACGTATTTTGATGACTGATGAATTTTTTACAGCTACAGTGTAATCGTGGATGCAAATGAAATTTCCTCGAACCATTTTTCTATCAATTTTACCAAATTTTGTTAATACATTTTTTCGGTCCTCCTGCGATCACTTCTGCATTTCATTTCTGTAATTCATTCGTTACCTAGATAACTATTCATCTTTCATCAAATTAGGTAAAAAATAATTAAAAACTAGAAACTGTTATAAAATTCGGCTTTTCAACTTCATGAGATATTTCAGTTTTTCACAATGA
This sequence comes from Pseudococcus longispinus, assembly GCA_900064475.1. Taxonomy (NCBI): domain Eukaryota; kingdom Metazoa; phylum Arthropoda; class Insecta; order Hemiptera; family Pseudococcidae; genus Pseudococcus; species Pseudococcus longispinus. The sequence continues at coordinate 24,600 of FIZU01011167.1, read as the reverse complement.
GTTTCGGGTGAGCCCCTCCTATTTTTGAAAAATCAAACGATTTCTTGGACATTTAGATTTTTTTGCTCATTAAAGTTCGGAATATTAAAATAGTTGGGTATGCAAATTTTTAAAACAAGGATCCAATAGAAGACTGAAAACTATCAGTCTGATGCTATGTATCTACATGGTTTTTCAATACCAATGTCCCCTCCTTCCACCAGATTAGTAGGCAACTTATCTTGAGCATAAGTATAGATATGTTTGAGTACATCTGAAATTAAAGGGGAAAGTTAGACTCGTTCAAAAAATGTATTCACAATTTTTTATGATAAAACTGTCGAGAAGGTGAAGAAATGGCACAAATGCCACTCTCAGATAATTTTTTAAACCAAGCCTCAAAAAAAGAAACAACACGTTCATTTCAGATTAATTTCAATCGACTATTGAAAATTAAAATTATTGCTCGATTTTGGAAATTGAGTTGATATTGTGCTCTAATTTGTTCGAGAATGTGAAATGTGAATCAAAAAAAAATAGATAAATGAATAATTCAACCAAAACGTTATTATTCGAATCGAGTCATTGTCAAGGACATAAAAATGGAGAAAAAGAAGCCAGACCGGAGAAATCTTTAGCAAGCAATCGAGAAAACAGTTGTAAAAAATACTTTTCGAATTGAGCGCAAAATTGATCATATTTTTCCCCACATGAATTATGAAAAATTGGATTTCAAGTCGAGAAACTGAAAATTGAGATATACATCGTACAATAATTCTCACTTTTCAGCCCATCCTTCGATAATTTTTTCCCCCAAATGTCTGATGGTATTTCAAATAATTCTACACACATCAAATCTCAAATTGCCAATTTTAGCCCATTCTTTTCAAAAAGTAAAGATTTTCTTACCAAACCATCTGTTGAAATACCGCAATTTCTGAAAAAAAATTCCACATCTTTCAAAAAATCAGCTATCGTACGCTGAAGTATTATCTAATAATTCGTCAATTATTCAAATTTCAAACAAACCATCCACATTGTGTGAAAAAATTCCTCCAACTACGTTGCTCGCCTCGATCTGCCATCAGACAGTAATAGTGTGACAATAATAACAAATTGATGTTACATTCGAAACTTTCTATACGCGATTCTTTATCGTATCTTAGGCCGAGAATATGTCGCAGGGGGAAAAAAAATATTTACGAAGTAAAATATCTATCGAATACATCACCGCAGCAGATGAAACCGCCGCATCTCGTCGAAGATTTGCAACCATAGCCGTTCTTTTCGACGCGATACGACGTATAAATAAACGATAAAATTACAACTCGATCGAATACACGTCGACACGAAATATACTGTATCATATTATTGTCAAATCCAACTTGGCGATTTCGTATGAAATATCGCAAAACAGTCAACAATATTGTCACCTATCCGCCGCTCGGTTAGGCAATTTATTTAACACAAAATGCTGAAAATGATTCATCGTAGCGTGGCGTTTCGTCGTGTATTAAACGAAGAGGCGACGCGACGCCGACGACTGAAATATTATACAACGTTTAACAGGTACCTTTATAACGGTTAATTTTTACACCGATGATTGATGTTTGATAAACTCGGCTACAAATTGCACTATTTTATAATCTCGTATCAAAGTTTTCATTCACCAACGAGCCAATGGCAATGTTTTTCCCTCACACGTATGAAATCGTATAGGTACATGAGTCATAATCGTAAAGTTTTCAATCATTTGGTAGGTCTAGGTATCATTATTGGGTTAATTCAACGTACGAATACGACCTTTGAATTAAACTTCATGGCTGGGAAAATTTTTCATTTTTCTAATTCGGAATCGATTTAGAATTCATTCTAATGCAACATTCGTGTATCGTGGTTTACCCCTTTTACCATCCCATCGGAGACGATTTAATCTCGGTGAAAATTTCGGTCAACTGGTGTATTACGCCTCGTACCACGAATTACCATGATAAGCTCTACATCTAGTCTAAAATACAAAATGTAAATACCTAAGTATACGAAAAAGATACAACAAAATTTAAATATCACTTTCGTTCGTCTTATTTGAATGAAATATGAATATTTTCTAAATGTAAATACCGTTGTAAAATTTGCATTTTTCCTAAAGGATAAAAGTTTATCAATCAATATTTATCCCTCTTTTATAGTTTCTATATTTACAATACCTCGAAGGTGAATTTTTAAATAAAAATACCTTATTCGAGAAAAAAAAAAGGAGAAAAAAAATACATCGAGTATTAATATAAACATTATTTTCACTTCAACACGACCTCTTGACAATACAAACACTTCGTTCAACTCCAAACTAACCCAAGTGGACGTTCGTATAAAAAATAAACCTCTCGTATTCGGATTTGGTAAATATTCGCGAAACTTCGACTCGACCAAGGTGTTGGTTCTCACAGCGCATAATTTTATCCTTTTTTTTTTTCACAGCGATGATTTCGAGTAATTTTAAATTACGTTTGATTCTTTTAAAAATGAAAAATGAATGGAAAACGTGTTTTCTTTTTCAATTCATCGGGTAAACTTTTTAGTAGCTGTTTGAAATTTTTCAATGTTTTATTAAATCTGATATTCCAATTGTGAATTTCAAGGTGAATCAAGTTCAACTGATTTCTGATTGGAAGGCTACAGCAGAGGAAATGGTTATCGATAGATCGAGTGGTTCTTATTAAATGGAAGCAAAATTGTGCAGGGTGTTTGATCAATGATTGTAATTGTGAATATCTACGTCAAATTTGAATACAACTGGGTACCACTGAGAAAAAATTTCAATTTAAAGAGGCTAAAGTCTGAAAAAATATCAGACTTTTTGGGCTTGGAAAAATTTTCAGATTTCGAATGGCTCTTGGGACTTGGAAAATTTTCTAGATAATGCTTACTTTTAGACATTTTGTCTAAAAACAGTTTAGACTTTTTAAACTTAAAAAATTTTAGAATTCACTCTACCTTTTAAATTTAAACATTTTGTAAGTTGATTTTTTGGATTTGTAAATTCCATCACCCTGACTTTTAGACATTTTGTCAGACTTTTTTGGACTTGAAAAAATTTTTAGGAGAAAATGCTGACTTTTTGACAACACTTTGGATGTTTTAATCCGACAGATTGACTTTTTGGATTTGTACGTTCCATCAGGCTGACGTATAGGCATTTTGTCAGACTTTTTTGGACATTGAAAATTTTTTATACTTCCACTGGCTCTTGGGACTTGGAAAATTTTAGAGATGATGCTGATTTTTAGACATTTTGTTATCCCTTTTTTGGATTTAGAAAATTTTTCAGATTTTTACAGGATTTTTGGACTTGTAAATTTTAGAAATAATGCTGACTTTCAGACATTTCGTCCGACTTTTTTGGGCTTGTAAATATTCTAAGATTTCTACTTGGTTATTTGGCGTTGGAAAATTTTAGAGTTGTCAGACAAAGACTTTAGATTTTATTGACTTGAAAATTTTTAGAATTCACAAAAGATTTTCAGATTTCCATTGACTTTTTGAACATAGAAAATTTCGGATATAATGCTGACTTTTAGACATTTTGTATGACAAACAATTTAGACATTCTGAATTTTGAAAATTTTATTTTAGATACGTATTTTGTTGGACTTTTTTGAACTTGAAAAATTTTCAGATTTTTACTGCCTTTTTGGAAGTAGAAAATTTTAGAAATATGCTGATTTTTAGACATTTTGTCAGACAAACAAAAACTTATTGAAATTTGAATTTGAAAAAAAATAAGTAGGTAGGTTGATGCATAGAAATGATTTGTAAATAAAATAAAGAGCAAAAGGATATTGAATGTTTTCAAATTTTGTGGGTAGTATGGAATTGGAAGTAGGGAGGGGGGGTATAGGTCATTATTTTGATCCAAAAACCACAAAAATGTTATTATTTACATTCCAAAGCTGAAAAAATTCCAAAATTTAGTTACGATTTTTACTCGAAAAAAGTTTTCTAAAATCTCAAAAATTGCAACATTTATATTTGTATTTCAAAATTGAAAAAAAAATCCAAATTTCGGTGGCAAAATCAAAATAGATTCACGATTTTTGACCAATATTTCTAATTATTATTTAGATTCGAAAATTACAAAAAATACTATAATTTACATTCCGAAGTTGAGAAAATTCCAAAATTCAGTTACGATTTTGAATGGGAAAATATTTTTGTAAAATTTTTATTTTGATCTGAAATCAAGAAAATTGCAATTTAGATTTCAGAGTTGAAAAAAACCCAAAAGGGCCCCAATTTTTAACCAATATTATTTTCTAATCATTATTTTGATCCAAAAACGACGCGAATGCTATTACTTTAATTTCTAAGTTGAAAAATACCGAAATTTGAAATCAAAAATTAAAATCTAGCCACGATTTTTTACTCGAAAAAAATGTTTCCAAAATTTGATCCAAAGTGACAATAATTACAACATTTTGATATCGACATTAAAAAAAGACAATTTTGAATCAGACGTAAAATATTCGCGATTTTTTACTAAAACTTTCCATTATTATTTTTCATCTTAATTCTTGAAGTTATTAGATTCAAAAGTTATTAAAAATTCATTTGATTTTAAAATCTCGGAACGCTCTTAATTTGAATGAAAGTCTCAAATAATGCGAAATTTTCGACCCAAAAATCAGTGTAGATGAAAAAAATTATGATTTTGAATGAAAAGTCTCACGATATCTAAAAACTGCTTTCAAAATAGTAAATCAATTTCGCAAATAATGAAAAAATTCATGGTTTTGATATTTGAAGAACAAAAAAAATTATAATTTAGAATCAAAAATTATCATTTGATCAAAAATAGAATGTTGGAAAAACCTTTGAACAATCCGCCAACCTCTCCCAACGGACCAATTTTGACCTTTTCTCCCAAAAAATATTTCTTTTGACGTATAGATGTGTTATCAAGCATTGAGGTTTAAAATTTTCAAACTTGAGGGGGGATTTTTGTATCAACACACGCTCATAGCTCCTTCAATTTTGAAGTTGGACATAAAACCGTCAGGTAGAAATTTGTTCAGTTTTCGAGGTGCTATCCATTTCCATGATTCAAAATATGTTTCAATTCAACATTTTGAAAAAGTAAAATTGCCCCTTCAATTTTGAAAATAGACAAAATGTTCATCCAACGTCTTGAAAGGGTAATCGGTTGTATCAAACTCTCGCAATTTGACATTCACTCACATTCTATTGAAAAAACACATGCCAGAGCAAGGAAATTTAGGCGAGGAAAGTCTCAAATCACTAGCTCAGAAATAAAATTCCCATTCGAAAATGCATCGTGAATTTTTTCAACCTTCAAATATTTCTATTCATATGTGGGTATAAGTTTATGAATTTCATCATAAACAAAATCATAGCTTCGATTACAGAATCAACGCAACATATGTACTAATTTTTCAATTCCTTCCAAAAAAAAAATTATTCCAAAAAATCAACAATCGAAACGACCCCAACTCGAAATATTTTCCAAGGTTATTAATTTAAAACAAGAAACAGGCAAAGAAACCCAGACACGTAGAAGGGGGGATGGCCATGTGACGAGCATTCGCATAAACTCGTCGGTGTTTGAATATCTACTCGGCATGAATTCAACCTTTCAATACCCTTACAAATGCCCGATGGAAAATTCAATGACAATGAAAATCTATACTCGACTTTTTGACTTTATACGTGTAACATTTCATATCGAAGCAGACGCGTATACGAGTATTTCCAAGTCTTTCGGCTAACACGAGTTTATAAAAATATCCAAATCCAAAACCATACGATAAAACGGCTCGTTAGTATTCGACTGGAGTGAAAAATCAACTATACGAGCGACCAACGCAACGTGCGAATAAATTAAATTTTTCCATTTGAATTCTGTTTCATTTTCAGCCATTCGTTAGGTGGACAATGCACATCGTACCATCGCCGGGAATCTACAAAGCTATATAGGTATAAGTTTAAATTGGCTCAATGTGTGCGGTAACAAATAAGCAGACCATCGCGAAGGAAGGCGAAACCATCAGGTAACATTTTCCACATAATTTTCAAACTTCTTAATGAGTTTCAGTTTTCAGTATACGAGGTTTGCTTCTTCCACCGACGAGATGCGCGATTCGTACAAAATACGAGTAAATTTACCCCTAATACAATAAACATATTCGTTGACGTGCTAGGTACGCAGTATATCGAAATTACAAGCCGAAGATAAAGCAGCAAAAGAACAGTAATCCATGCAGTAGGCTGTCGTTAGACATGCAGTATTGCATTATTCGACCAGAACCAACCAACACGCAGATACGATAAAGCAATTTCCACGACATAGCGAGAATTCCTTATCGGTATTTGAGGGATGAACGTTTACACTAGAATGGAATCTCGTCTAGGGATAGTTTGCCGCAGATATTTCATAACGTTTGGCCAAATGATGTAGTCGGAATTAAGTCATTTGGAATTTTTTCCTATTTGGTGAACAATTCGAGAACGAAAGGACAGTGGTTTGAAAATTTTCCGATATGGCGATTCGAAAGCGAATAAAAGTCCCAAGTTCGTGGCTTTTCATCGTATAAGACTATTTTTGTTCATATTAAGGCTAAAAGTTGAACCAAAAATCCATATTGAAAATTTTTTTCATATGTATAAAACCAATTCGCTTTAAATACCGAAATAGGAACAAAATTTCGAAAACTTTCTAACGCAGAAAGATTCATCCAACTAGACATTCATGTACTTTAGACATTTATCTAATCGAGCAACCGAGGATGAAATTAATAGCCAAATAATCAACACCCTAGTACACAAAGGGTACCATATACGAAGGTAATCCCAGCCAAACACATACGTACAAAGCTCATGCAATAATTTATTCACGATTACACAGTACACGCACCTATTTATGGCACACCATCAATTATGAAAGATACCCACGATTTGGAAACAATAATACCATAACGTCGAATAAAAATAAATTTTAGAAAATCAGCGTGCGAAAAAAAAAAACTGTGTCATAAATGCAAGCAACAACCTCGATATGCAAAGTACGCTATTTTTTCATAGCATCGCATCGTAAAAAATGTAGGACATATCTTTTTATCAGTTATTGCAAAAGTACTATACCTATACAAAGTAACAATCGATCAAAAACAACGCTCCATTAATAAAAAGCAAATACGAATAAAAGGAAGAATGTTTCACGCTATTGAGGAAGAGTGCTAGCCCTATTGAAAATAAACCCCTCCACTAAACCTAGAACAAGCAGACGAACAATGATTTTATGAAAAGAACGTATCATTTTATTACGAGCTTAGACGATGACGATGAGGAAAAAGTCAAAGCAATGTTCGCATAGTTTTTAAAGAGGGTTTGTAAGGAAATAACCTTTTTCTTTTTGAGATTACGCCAAAAATATAGGTACTTTCGGGATCGTATGTTGAAAAAAAAAACAATGCGTTTTTCTCTTTCAATTTTTTCCCCATAGTATTCACTCAGCTCGATACCGCACCTAAGAAATTACTTTGAATGATGAATAACGTTTATAAGAGATTAATTACAGTTTTTTAAAAAAATTTCGCCAATATCATAAATTATGCATCGTACTCTATAAGTCGAATTGAAAATTCCGAGTAGATAGACTAACCTAAAGTAATAAATCTATTGTATTATATACCCCAAGTTGCTGTTGCTAAAGTATCTGTACAGGAAAACCCATAGTCTATATAGTCTAGCCCAAAAAAGCACTAAAAATGTTGGTATATTTTACAACGTGAATAATTCAATTTTTATGCACATTATATAGTTTATTATGAACGAAGATAATATATTTTATGTACTCGTACTTTCACCTACAACAACAAACAAAGTAGTTTCAAGATAGATACTATTTTATTGAACTGACAATTCAGAAAAGTCCCCAGAGAGCCACAAGTGTTATAAGTCCTAAAGGAACTTATTGTACGTTTAAAAAAGCTTTTTTCCGCCAGTCTTTCCAACAGTGGATTATCTAGTTTACATTGCAACGAATAACTCACGTGCAATGTTTAAGTTACAGTTCAAGTAAGAGAAAAAAACAGATAAATTTAATTATACTGATTGAAAGCATGTGCCCGTAATTGCAATACTCAGGGAGGCATCGTGAATCCATAATCTACAAAACACGTTCACCTCATCTATTGCACACAGACACACATACTCAACATATCTTCTTTTTCTAAACTAAACGAATTGTCCCATAAACGAAAAAAAAATCAGCGTAATACGAATTTGAAGCAAGATTTGTAAAAATGCACCTGCCTACGTAGAATTCCGCGTAAATCTCTCCAATACAAAACCTGACCTTAAATTATGAAAATACATAATCCGAAATTAGACTTCCATGTATACAGTGTGTCCCAGTTAAGAAAGGTCGCCTTCCAACCGGTAAGTAGGCAACCCATTCTGGACCCAAGCTGATAGGTTTGCCTATCCTTGAAATTGAAGGGGCAAAGTTATGCTGATTCAAAATTTTTTCTGAAATCTTGTTCATTATTTTTGATTTGTTATACAAATTTTACTACAAAGGTAAAGGGGTGCAGTCTGCACCATTCGAAGGAGCATTCATTCTATTTTTTTCGGGCAACTTTCTATCTTGTTCAAATCAAAAGTTATACGTGATTAATTTTAAGAAAAAGGCATTTTAAAAAACTTTTTTTTATAAAATAAATTTTAAATTTTGAGGAGAATAGTCATTTTTTAAGTCTTTTTCTTAAAATCAATCACGTATTCGGTATTACTTTTGATTCGAACGAGATAGAAAGCCAGGGACAGAAAACTGAAACTGAAACTGATAAAACTGAAAACTGAAATGATTTTTCGAGACTGAAACTAAAACTAAAACTGAAAAATCCAAAACTGAAACTGAAACCTGAAAATTGAAATTGAAAACATAAATTGGTTTCCGTTTCAGTTTTTTTATTTATTATCCTAAAGCTAAATGTCAATTCTTGTTTTATTTCAACGTCATGTTTGGTCAGGGATGGAAAAGTGAAACGCAAAATAAAACTGAAACCATTAAAACTGGAAACTGAAATGATTTTTCGATACTGAAACTAAAACTAAAACTGAAAAATGTAAAACTGAAACTGAAATGCTCAAAACTGAAACTGAAACTGAAATTATTTCAGTTTTACATCCCTGTAGAAAGCTGGGGTTTGCAACATTGGAAAAAGCATGCTTTTTTACGTAAATTGAGTTTATAATAATGGTAGGTTAATATGAGAAATTTTTCCAAATTTTTTTGCGTTTTTTCGAATATTTTATTAGCTATTTGGGTTTTCTGATCAACTAACCAAAAAACCTTTTTCATGAAAAAAACTAGAATGAATGCTCCTTCGAATGGCGCAAACTGCAACCCTCTACCTATCGTATAAAATTTTTATGAAAAATCAAAAATAATAAACAAGATTTCAAAAAAAAATTTCGAATGAGCATAACTTTTCCCCTTCAATTCTAAGGGTAGGCAAACACATCTACTTGGGCCCAGGATGGATTGCCTACTTCCTAATTGGAAGGTGGCCTCTCTTAACTGGTACACCCTGTACAGTATACTACATACATATATACATTCAGAAATGCATAATGATTGTAAAAATAGCTATACAACTGTAATGACAAATGCATGATTTCTGTTTTAGATATACCTCTTCCTCAAATTTCATGAAAATTGAAAAGGATGTGACTTACCATCAATTAAGATTAACCTCGTGACTTGACATGCCAATTAAGGAGTAACTGCTAAACCACCTCGAATGAAACATCTTCAAACTTGAACTTACTATTACATAATTATAACACACCGACGCAAAATATCCAAAATGAAACAATTGATAGCAAAATTTTACAAAACCGAAATTAAATGAACGAAGAAAATGGCGACAACTACCTTATCTTAACTCGCATAACTTCACAACATCGTGTTTTGCTTTGTTTATGTCACAGACAAGACCCAAAGCAACAATAAATCGCAAGGTACAGAAATCAAGAAGGGATGACTGGTCGAGGGGTAGGGGCGACCATAATGACCTTGTCATTGCCTGAGCTTTGTGTTTGTTTTATTATTATTTATTTATGGTATGAGTACGAGGGGGGGGGGGATTTATTTTATTTATATTTGAATTTAAAGTCGAACTAATGAAGAAAAAAATTAGAATCAGATCTAAAGCCTTTTGAAGTACACATTACATCGATGAAATGTGAAGAAGTGCCTTGTATCAATCGCTGTCTACATGGCATTACATGAGATGATTATTACATTACATATGCGGTAAGTAAACAGTAGGTACTAGGTACATACTGTTAATTAAATATTTACAGAATATATGTATGCTACAGATGGGTAGATCGATACTCGACATTATGGTCAAAGAAATTAAAGCAGTGGAGCGATTCATTTCTAACACAATAAGCATCCGAAGTCAGTCAAATCATTGATTAATTGAAAACTGAAACGACGTTATCGGTGAGTATTAATTATGACCATAAAACAAGAATTTCAATAACTCGTAGCCACGCCGGAAAGTCTCGAAAGGGCTTTATTATTGGGCTTTTATATTCAGGTAAGTATTATAGTTTATATGGAATGTTGCTAATTGATTTCAGCAACGTAAATCCAAATTGAACTCGATAGCTGAGAAAGATTTTAAAATGATCAAGTACGAGCTTCTTGATTACTTAATTTTGATTCTTATCTGATTACAGATCAGTAATATTGCAAAATGGACGTTGGAGCTGCTAGCCATTTCGCCATGGGTCCCAAATACCGATCAACTTTTCTATTCGTAGTTCGAACTCATCAGAAATGTGCATAAATCAAAAGTATGAGGACAGAAAATGAAAAAAAATCAGTTTGAAAGTTAACAAGTACATATTCAAGTTACGTATTAGTGTTTATAAAGCAAATGTATATTGATAAGTATGGAAATACTGACGATTTATGTACGAACTGCTTTGCACTTTTTTCCACTTGTACAAACTGTGTAACCATTTCTTTATGTACAAAAAATGAGATGTTCATTTGATAAATTTTTACAACAGGAAAACCTAATATGACGTAAAAAATACATAACAGCGGGAAATCAACATTTTTCAATTTGATTCTCACTGCGGGATAGGAATCGTTATTTCCAAATGATGAGGAGACACAAGTATACAATAGTAAGTATGTTCTTTGTACCACGTAGTATCCTATATTGATAGAATTGGTAAAAAATTTCAAAAGCGTTCTCAACTTCTCACCTCTCGTGCATTGAATTGGGATATGCGTATTGATACAGCAAATGACCAGTCAACATGAACAGAACAACGTTGGACGTTGGGTAAAAAAGTTAAGACCATCTCAACATTAAAAAATTGAATTTCATTTGTATCTTATTCAAAGTGTCGAGATATCTTCATTTTTGCGCTTATAACTTGAATATTGGTAAGTGTATCTATATTCAATAAAATCTATTCAATCCTCATCAAGAACGTTTCCTCTTTCACGAAACAATTCGACCGTATGTAAATAAATGAAGGTAATTTCTCATGACACCTCGAATACGACAAAATAGGCTTATAAAAACCACTCCTGTTGAATAGACAATATCATCAAATTTTTAGTTCTTGGAATTAATATTTTTTTACCCTTGCGATGATTCCGCTCACTTAATAAAATTAATTTTTTCAGATTCCCTTTGACCTCTCGATGGAAAACAATAAAAATAAGATGAAAAATTATAAAAAGAAAATGTATTTTCGAATTTGAGTAAGTTTATGACACCTCGAATGATTAATGCGGGCTATCTTAACGAATCATAACTTTCTACTTCAATTACCTTTGCCAAATTGAATACCTTTGTACTAATTCATATAGGTATGTATATTTTATTGACCAAATAAGCCATAAATTTTGGCATATTAGTTCGCATAAAATGAAGAAACGTCATAAGCGAAATGCTATATACCTTTACCTGTGTAAAACTGACCCACTTTTAGATTTTCTCGTTTTCTTGTAAAGGTTAAATAATATACTTAGTTACACAAATACCTACTTTTCAACACATGAAGAGCCGACAATGTATTAACTTATTAGATATACGAAGTTGTTTTCATTTTACTACGGTGTTGCAGGTATCATAAAACATTTGAAAATAGCGTCGGTTTCTCGATACCTACGTAAGAAAATCACCCCATTTGGCCATAAAGACGAATCCCAAGTATAATTTGCGATGAAAAAAATGATAATAATATAATCGGTTGTCGTGATGTAGGTATATTAGAAACAATATGACGTCTTCGGCTGGAGTATGGTAATGGCATGTCGCTCGAATTATCTAATTAGACGATACTAATAGGTCTATTTCCGGTGTTGGATGGGGTTAATTAGGGAAACACTTTGAAGAGAGATAGCGATTGCCAAGTACGTATAAAATATTAATCCGATAATAAATAGATAATTACCCGAAAGAATTTGAAGCGACCGATGATTTGCTTTTTTGACGGCGAAGAGACATGAGGAGTACGGAAGACGGCGGCCGTTGATTTTCAAATACGAAAATAAAAAAAATGACTCGGTCGCCGCCGCAATCGCAATCAGTGGCATAATATTCACTTATCAATGTCACATGTGATTCGCATATAAGCAGAAATTTTTCGATAAAATTTTCTTCACCTCATATCCGAATAAATCGCCGAATAAGTGCAAATAGATAACTAAATACAAGTGAATACGAAACTATCGTACGTTAATTCCGTAATTTCGAGGATAATTTTAATATCGAAATGAACGCGATTTACCGTCGTTCCTTTACGCGCACACACTGATACGAATCCGTTAGCGAGTCTTCATTTCCCTCGAGAAAGAGAAGAAAATTCAGGCCAGACGAACGGGGAGTAACAACGCACTCGATTTTCAATGTCCACCTTTTAGAACCAAGACGGGTGACTGGCACGCGATGCGCCGCCCTCGTTCTCGCTGATTATTATTTTTTTATATATATATTATTTTACACCATTCGACTAGAAACGTCTGCTGCGAAAGATATTTTATTGCGGTATTAAACGACGCTCGAAACGGAATGTAAAGGAAATTCCGGCTGAAATGAAGTATAATCTGAACGAAATAGAAGTATGGTTTATAGCCGGGTGATGTCGTAGGTAGGTATTTTTTCCCTTATCCTAGGTCAACTTTGCAGCTAGAGTAGAAAATTTGTTCGAGTAGAAATAACTGATAGTCTAATAAATGTATTGGGAATAAAATTCGTACTCGTATTTACTAATAAACGCAATATGACTTCGAAACTGATCGTTTGATTTGTACGAACGATTAAACTAGTATCGAAATACATTCGTACAACTCTAGATATGTTGATTTTTAATTTCGAAAAAACTGGGTCAATTTTTCAATATAAAATGTGACAATAGTCATTGGGGAAAATCAGCGTTGAAAATAAAGTAAATTAGTTAATTTGTTTGCAGCAACTAAAATCCAAAGTTTTTAATGTTTTATAACCCAACAGTGGTTTTTTTTCAAAGATTTGCACGCGACCGCCGAATACATTCACAACATGCACGCAGAAGTTACTTACATACCCACATACTTCAAAGGTTCAAGTTTTAAAAATAATTGGACTACTCGTTCCATTTCATTTCAGGAATTGTGTAGTTTTTTAATATTTCTGGGAGCTGTTTTTTTTGTACGAAGATTCTCCCTGGTTGATCAACTTCCCTCATTTAATCAAGTACCCACCTAGATAGGTAGTTTCTCATGCGTCATACAGAAACAGGATGAGATCGAATATCTACTTCTTGTTATTTGATTTCAATCAAACAGAAAATTATCATTCTCAGATAACATTCCAAAAAACATTCAATTTTCAATATTTTATTAAAGATGTCACAAACATAATCTTAAAAAATAAACTCACGAAAATTAAAAAAACAAAGACAAAAAGCTTAGTTCCAATTATGATTAAAATTCGAGTTCGATTCTCCTCCGATAACTATCAGAATCATAAGCAATTTCGAGTCATTTTTCGTATTTTCGTACAGATCAACACGAAATAAAAAAATTAGGTATAAATAATGGTAAACCTGGCAAAACATTACACCAGAATATGAAAGTCTTGGGTAAAATTTTGATTTTTAATATTAGCCATCATTTCTTATCATATCGAATTTTTCAAAATTCATGACACAACAAATTGCAAACAAATTCTCGTTATGAATTAAAACTATACACATTTATCCGATAGATGTATCAATATCTCCATAAAACCCAGCGTACTTCCATCTACGTTCCATGTTAGCTCCAATTCCGACCAATTCTTGTTGAAATACTGATGGAAATTTACTCATTAGATGTTCGATTTCGGTAACTTTCAACGAAGGCATGGTTTTTTGTAAAAATGAACAAATGTAATCGACTCCAGCTCCAAAAGGATGTATATGAAGGAATATCGATATTAATCCTATAACAAGAATTTAAAATTCACTATAAGCTTAACGAAAATCGACACAGGAAGAAAATTCGTAATTACACCGACTAACCTAATAACCTTGCTTCTCTTTCAACCAACGTCATCGCATGAATATTTAATGGAGATGGAATTACTGTCGTATCGGCTTCTTGAGATTTTTTCTCCGGATTTTCAATATTGGTAATTTCTTGCGATGATTGTTTTTTCAGATTTTCCATTTCCTTGAAATTAATAACGTTATTTTCACTTTAGAAACGTAATTCGTATAAAATGACAATTGTCGACTTACTTGATTCACAATATTAAGTGTGCTTTGTAACAAAGCGATTTGTTCTGTTTTACGATTAACTTCGCATTGTAGTTCGCTTCTGACGACGCAGATTTCATTTTTATACGCTTCCAGTTGACATCGTAAGCTATCATTTTCATCCTAAAAATGATGAAATTTATTTGACCATGTTCGATATCCAGTTTTTTATAAATATGCGAGAAAAATATTTACTTTTAAAGAATTAGTTTCGGAATCCAATTTTTTCTTTTTAAAAGATGGCTTCTCTTCGTCATCGGAATCGGAAACATCCATTTCATCATTTCCAGATTCATCATTTTCGACCGACAAGTTTTTAATTTCCTGATAAAATTAAGGAACATGAATCATTTTTCAATCATTTTTCCAATTTATAGGAGAAAAAATAAAAAATAATGAATGTAAGTGAAGTACATATGAAATGGAAAATATATTTTAAACACGTTGAATTTTCATAAGAACGTGTATATTTTTTTGGCATTTTATTTCGTCGCCATCTTACTTATCAATCGTTCTAAATTCATATCAACATAGGTACACGAAATCCAATAAAAGTAATTCATGACGATAATTTGATATTGAAAAAAATTTCAAAACTCGATTACGACCTGTACATCATGTTATTACACAACAAATCTCAACTTGGGTAATGATTAGCTTTATGTGAGAAAGCGATTATTAAGATTTTAAATACCTAGTTCCCCTATTTGTTAAAATTTTCAAAATTAATCCCAACCACATCTATACAATTACACATGCATCTAAATCTAATACAAAATATAAGAATTTTGTTCTTCGCGTATTATATTAGATTGATAAGGATTAATTCGATTAATGTGTAAAACAACTAGCTCGTTATTTTCTACATTGACGGTCAAAGGCATCAACGTTCACATTGATTGAAAAAAAGCGCAGTAAATTATGCATTACGATACCAATATATTCGTTACGAGAAAGCCACGACACCCAAACTGTAGATTTGTTAGATATAAATAATTAATACCTACCTGATTGATTAATCAAAGGAAAACGCGTCTCAAAACAGCGTTTAAAAATGTTTCGAATAACCGTATAAAATAAAAGCGTAAGTATACCTAAAGCGTATTTACACTAGGAGAAAAAAAACGAAAAAAATCAAGCTTTACTTATTCGCATTCATACTACCTACCATAGCGGTTTTCTTCCAAAGTTCAATATTTTTCCTCTGTGCTTTAGTAAAATGATCCCAAACCTTCTTGTGCGATGAACTGATGAACAATTTCTCGATCTGAGCGACTTTAACATTTTACGGAATTTCAAATAATAAAATATTTATAGGCGAGATTAGTGATGAAAAACTTTGAAATTGATTTCATTTTCTTCGTAATAAAAAATTTATTCAAAAAAAAAACTAGTCGTAAAATTGGTGGTTTTTTCTGTTACAGGTTCAATTTTTTTTCAAAAGTTTGCTATCAAAATTGTAATTTTAATGGTTGAAAATAATTTTGCGACGATTTATTACCTACGAAGACTTTCGAAAATAAATAATAACAACAAACCTGATTTAAGTGCTCCGTTTAAGTCATTAGCGAGTAAAACTTACCAGCCTAATCAAGTAACCACGACCACTGACCGTACTTTACCACACCATTAATATTACACATAAATTGTGCTCTCAACTAAGTAATTTTTCTGATTTTTTTTTTGTTTTGTTTAGTAGATAAAGCTTACATGTACAAATCCAAATAAATATAATCTACCACCTAAGTGATTAAAATAGCATTCTTTATATAACTTATATACATACAGAATCCAAGTTTTAGTAATTTCCACAACCCTTACATACTGATACATTTGAAATATTCTGAGATTGAAATAACTATACGAAACAACACTGATCGGGTGGAAGATATTTAAAGCATGTTAATGATTTTCATTCGAGAGCGGATAATTTCAACGAAACCAAGTTTGAAAGCGGCGTTTTAAAAATCCGAAAATATTTCCAAATACACCGATAACGTACGTGATAGAAATAGTTTAAAATACTTACATTGTGTGAGTATTACATGAGCACGCAAATTCATTATATCCTTTGATTTTTTAAAATCGCATTCGCATTGATTTTTGTCATGCAGCAAACGTCGAACATGCGAGTTTATCGATTGTATCATGCTGTAAAACATGTTAACGTTTCGTTTATTGCATTCTCCACGATCCAACCAACAAACGGCTACGGATATGGCTTTCATGAACGTATCTTCGCCTGAAGAATGGAAATTCGCCATGAATATCGTAAATTATTACGAGCAAATCGTAGGTCGTCTACCTTTTAGTTTTTCGAGAACACCGTTGGCTTCACTTTCGGTGAAATGACTAGGACCTGTTGGCGACATTTCTCGGCAACTTTCGCGTAACATTCGTTCGCGGTGACGTTGTTCTCTTTGGATTTGTCTTTGCTTACATTCCCATTCGTATTGGTCATCTCGAGCGTGAGCGAAATCTACGTGTAATCTGCCTGTGTTCGGCGGATCTGAGTTTGATCCTAAACGAATTCTATATCCTGAGCAAAAAAAATGAAAAAATTGAGTATTGATAGAAATTTTTAATTTTTGAGAAGAAAAATCAAATTAATGTACCGGAAAGTGTGAGGGCTTGATCAACAGCCGATTCTTCGGAAAATCTTATGTGACAAAATTTCTTATTACTCAATCTGATGTTGGTTATTTCGCCACAAAATCCAAACACTTCACGAATGATATCCTCTGCAATATTAAACTAGGTTAATATCACGATTATGAGGTGAAAAGGTGGGTATTATTTTATACAGGTACCTTTAATATTTTCAGGTAATCCACCAACAAACACAGTTTTACAACCTAATGGGCGATCTCTTGTTGTAGGAGCAGGAGCGTTAGGATTAGGAGGAAAAAGCGTACAACTCTTACAATGAATAATGGATTTAACAACAGCATTTGTATTCTGCTCGGAAACGGCAGGCGCAGTATTATTTGGTAACTGAGGGAGAACGTTTCCAAATACGTTGAACTGAAATCAAAATACGATTCGTTAGAATTAATTTCATTTTTTTTTTTTTTTGAAAACCAACGTAAACTCGTCATTTACCGTTTGTCCGACAAAAAGACTAGGATCGATTAAATTAGAGGCTAGCATTTGATTAACTCCTAACATAGAAAAATTCATATTTGGAAGAACATTATTCCAAACGCCAGCGTTAGTTGTTAATACGGGTACATTTTGACTAGAAGTTGTGGTGGTTGTAGTAGTAGTATTTGGCAACTGAGCGTTGACAGTCTCGTTAGTTGGCCTTATTTCAGAGATAACTTGGCAATCGTCATCGTCAGATTCCACGCCAATAATTTCTTTTACCGAATCACTGCAAATCAAGTGGTAAAAATAAATTTCGAATATTAAACAGTTTACGTTTGTTTGAAAATGCGCCGAAATACCTTTTATCGCTATCTTTTTCCGAAGAAGTTTTCTTTTCTATAGGTTGGTTCACGGTAGCGACATTCGGTTTGATATTCTCAGGAAATGGCTGGAAATTTAAATTTGGAAATCTTTCTTTTAAAACGGCCTGTTCGTTGATAACTGGAATCATTTTAAAAAAAAATAACATTAGTGATGAAAATAAATTTTTTTTCTATAAAAAACAAATTCAAATACCTGGTTTACTCCTAGGTAAATTGAATTCCAAAGGAGCATCATTTAAACCAGTAGAAAGAACAGAGGGGGTCATACCTCCTGGAGAGTAGACACTATCAGTGAATAATTGATGGTGATGAGGATGATGATGATGATGAGCTACTGGAAATCCCTGATGATTTATTAAAATTGGACGTGCAGCTCCCATCAAAGAGTGATGCATTGCGACCAATTGACCTAAAAATTGATTAAAATGGTATGAAAATCATACGTAAGTCGTCGAAGTACTAGTCAATCGATAAATGCAAATTCAAGTACCAGCTGTAGGGGGTGGTGGCGGCGGCGGAGCCCTAATGACAGAAGAGATTCCTGCTAAAGACGCTGCTGCTGCAGATCCCGAGGGTGGCGGAGGTGGATCTATTAAAAAAATTCAACGTTTATTAGTCCAATGAAGTAGAATTCGAAACACTGAAAAGTAATAAAATTAGCTCAACTTACTCAACGCCATTCTATGGTTCAGAGAAAATGTATACGAGCTCATGATGTTTTTCTTGACGTCGATTGATATTTTTACATAACTGAACTCATCAATGACACTTTTTTTTCATTTTTGGAAAATTTAACGCACTTTTCATCAATTACATAACACTTTGATCTACTTTTCTTCGATGGTTATCTCGCTCTGTCTCAGCCCAAAACAAAATAAACAGAAACACCGAAAAATGGAACAGAGGGGGGAACATTGATAGATGAGTTCAACATTTTTTCTGTGGAATTCCATTTTTCCATTTTTTTGCGTGTTTTTTACAAACACTTTTTTTGTTTTTTTACTCAAATCTTATCTCATAATAATAAAAAAACTAACTTTTCTTTCGTTAATTTTAATATTTTTACGTGTTCGAAATAGATTTTAAAACCCCATTGTTACAAAAAAATTGAAAATATTCTTTCTTCGATATCTTCCAAAGAGAGAAGTCTCAAAAATGTACCACAATTTGTAATTAATTACTCGGTGAACTTGTTAATTTGTAGTTCAAACATGTAATCCATCTGATACAATGTTATTTTGATAAAGCATAACGGTAAATACAACGGTACAGGAGTACAGTATACACTACAACCAACTTGTATCATGTCTGTAGAAGCGTAGAGTTGAAGTGCTATGTTACACTTACAAAATAATGTAAGAAATACAACCATTCGATACGTTTTTTGATCATGACATATCAAAGACTATGTCATTTTGCAAATATCTCATCGCTGCCGGACCCGACCAATAGATACAGAATCGAAGAAAGAATAGGAGAAGGTACTTATGGAGAGGTTTTCAGTGCTGTGGATTTACAAACAGGTTAGTGGTTTATCAATCAAACACTATTGCTTTTTACACATTTGGCAGATGAATTTCAAATTCTCAAATGAACCCAGGACCGTCCTGAATCAATCTGTGTACCCATTATCAGTATAATAATCGTATTAATTGTTCTCATATCAATACCCATTTGTTTTCAATTGTGCACAGTTTCATGATTAATTGGTTTTCATTCGTGCTATTTTAGGTGAGACCGTGGCGGTTAAAATTTTAGAAAACATATCAGAAAGTATAGAAGAAATTGAAGAAGAATATATGATCTTGAAAGACATCAGCCATCATCCAAATTTACCTCAGTTTTATGGATTATATTTGAAGAAAGGCAAAAAAGTTGAAGACGATCAATTATGGTTGATTATGGAGGTACCTAAAACAGCCGATGCTCAATAACTATGAAACTTGTTCAAAAATACGATTCACCTACACCATTTATTTTCTTTCAGTTATGTGCTGGTGGATCAACCACAGAATTAGTGCGAAGTTTAAAAAAAAGAGGAGAATTATTAACCGAATTGCAAATTATTTACATAATCTACAACACGCTGCAGGTAAATTTCGCAAGAATAAATATTCATCTAAAAAATCATGCGGTAACGATGATTTGTTTACCACAGGCCATAGCTTATCTACACAGCAAGCATTGCATGCATCGTGATATCAAAGGTCATAATATTCTGTTAACCGACGAAGCAGATGTAAAAGTAATAGATTTCGGAGTTTCTTCTCGATTGGGAGCTACAATGGGCCGAAGAAGTACGTCAGTCGGTACGCCATACTGGATGGCACCCGAAGTAAGTTACGTTTTTAATTAAAATTTTGCATATTTCATTTATGTAAATCGGTTCTCTATTTCGCAGGTAATCGCTTGCGAACAGCAGCTAGAATGCTCGTACGATTCCAGATGCGATATATGGTCGCTCGGTATAACGGCCATAGAATTAGCTAAAGGAGAACCACCGTTATCCGAAATTCATCCTATGAGGGCATTATTTCAAATACCACGTAATCCCCCTCCCACGCTAGACCGTAAAGACTGCCCTAGCTTGAAACAATTTATTAGTGAATGTCTTATCAAAGACTTCGAGTGCCGACCTACCGCGCAATATCTATTATCTCATCCGGCGATGAAAAAAGGAGCCGAAAATGCGCACCAGGTACGTAATTTTTTATCTTATTTTCGGTGCGGAAATTTATTTCTCAAACATTCGGTGTTTTTTTTTCGCGGCTCGTTTATTTCGCGAATTTGTCAATAATTACGAATTGCGGTGTTTTAAAAAATTAAAACGGAATATTATATTTGCTTATTTAAACAAATAATATTCGAGACGACGCGACGCTAACGGTACTATTTGCGTAAAAACTTGACAAGTATTTTAACGATGACTTCTGTCAACGGTTCTTATGTTGTTTGGTAAACAGTCTCGTGGAATACATGTACCTCGTATCGTGAGATTTTCTTAAGGTACCGTATGAGAATAAACGTTATTCGGCTTGAAAATAAGAGTGAACTACTCGTACTATTGTGAAAATTCGACAAAATGGTCGAAATTATTTCAAATTTGGGAAAACGATGCTCAAATCTGTTTCGAAGTGTGTATTCTATCGTATTAGGTAGATTCCAACATAGGTAAATTTAATTACTAAGATGAGAGGTGCATTGAAGCGAGAAATTTCATTAAATGACTGAGATGCTCTAGAAAGTTAATTTTTATTTTGTGATACGAAGTCGTGTTAATTCTTCATCTACATACTTCTATTGTCTTGAATATGCATACGTATTATAATAGATAAAAAATATAATTTACAATTTAACAGCAAATTAAATTGGGTGCAACCATTCGTCACATTCCAGTTATACCGTAAAACTAGTGATTATAATGATTTCTTAATTATTTATTTAAATTTTATGCGTATAGATTGTTACTAGATGCATTCCGAAAAAAAAAATTCAATTTACGAACTATTAATTAGGTAACGAAAAAAATGCAGATTAATATTAAAATTTTCTCATCTCTCGTACAGATATTTTACCTACGTGAAGAAATAAAAATATGCTAAAGATATGTAGGTAGCTTACTAAATGTACGAATCAACATATAAATTTTTACAAATGTTCACGTGTAAAAACAAGATGTTTCCGGTTACAACGTGTTTACTACACGATCGTTTACGAGACGTCAGGTTTTTGTAATTATCCATCGTGAAAATGGAAACTAACGTTAAAAATCTTGTATCATAGAAGTAGCTGTAAATCAAACGCGACGCCGCTAAATCAACGGCTCAAAATAAAACGTCAAATCGAATAAAATATATCAATTAATTTTAATGGCCGAGGCGTACGAAAAAGCTACCGTTTGCTGACTTGATCGCACCGCTGTACACAAAACTGTCGACATCGAGCTCAATCACGAGTACTTTTATGTACAAAAAATTATAAAAATATGAGCAAAACCGGTAGCATCTTTGTGCGGAAGTTGATCGAGATTTTTAATTATTGACCTCAATTAGTGTGATTTTTTCATTCATTCGTCGATATTCATTTCATCGTACCATCAGCGTCACTTTTAAGCTCGTCGAGTATTGTTGTAAAACACGTTTGGATCGTCGTTCGGAATAATTCGATGATTTTTTAATTTTAACGAATATATTAGCGATAATTAGTTACCCATCGTCGAATCAATTTTCGCTTTTTTCCGAGTCGCCAAATCGTGTTACGAAATCTCCAATTAATTGTCGTGTTCGAAATCGAGGTGTTTTGTGAAATTTCGCGCTGATGAAGTAGATTCGATGATAACTTCGCTAGTCAATTACTTATCTACATGTTAGAAAAGTTGAAATATCAAAAATCGATGAATTTTCCAGGTGCGTAAAGAATTGAAAGAAAAAATCCTGAAACAGAAACTATTCGGTAAAGATAAAATCACTCCAGATGTTACTACGAAACATGGAAAATTTAAAATTGATCGTAAATCGGAGCTGACTAAAATGTACGTTGATGACCTAGCCAGTCTGGATACATTGACCGAGGTAAGTTCTGTTTACATTATAATCAGAGTGATTTCGCGTTTGGTGTTTTTATTCGAATCGTATCTAATGAAGTAATCAACCGATAAAATACGTATACAAACTTTACAGGATATAATCGTCGAACAATTGCAATGCAGATACGAAAGCAATCGAATATATACATTTATCGGTGATATTCTACTAGCCATCAATCCTTTTACTGCTTTGGGTCTTTATAACACAAACGTACGTTCAATTTTGATTTGTTTTCATTTTCGAACACCTTTGAACTGATTGAAATTCGTTTCGGATTTAGGAGCAGAAACGATACACGAATAGAATACGATCTGATAACCCACCTCATATATTCTCAATCGCGGATGCTGCTTATCAAGCGTTATTATTTCAACAAACCAATCAAGCTATTGTTATCAGTGGGGAAAGCGGAGCTGGCAAAACTGAATCGGCGAATTTACTCCTCAAACAATTGGTTTTTTTAGGAAAGGTAGGCACTTTAATACCTGTTTTGAAGATCAAACTTCAAAGTTACATTGTTGTAATACTTCAATTTGCCTAGGCTGTGAATAAAAATCTCGAAGAACGTATATTGAGGATGAATCAACTAATGGAGGCTTTTGGAAATGCTCAAACTGGAATAAACAATAATTCTTCTAGATTTGGTAAATACCTCGAATTGAGTATGACTAACGCCGGACGTATCTCAGGAGCTAAAATATACGTTTATTTACTCGAACATAGCAGAATCGTTCAACAAGCTCAGTAAGTGTTTTTACCTGTATGATTAATCGAATGGAACAAATTATTGATTTATTCGTATTTACAGCGAAGAAAGCAATTTCCATATATTTTATTATTTATACGATGGGTTAACAAATAACAATTTACATCTGGATTATCACTTGGATGGAGAATTGAGACAGCAACATTCTTATTTACCTGCTGATAAACAAGATTTCAATACGAAAAAAGTAAAGTTTTGTTTTCTAATGATTTAAAATTCAACGATAAAAAATCATATCATTTTGTTTTCATATTTTGCAGTATAATATTATAAAATTCGAAGAAATCAACAGCGCGTTTAAACTAATTGGATTCAAAGATGATGAAATCGTTTGCGTTTATAAAATCCTCGCTTCCATTTTACACCTTGGTGATATCGAATTCAGCGAAGTTGTGTCTGATGACAATACAGACAATAAAAGTAAAATTATCGATTTTGCTCCCTTACATCGAGGTAAAATGTTCACAGGTTTCTCACGTATGTACTGTACATTGGTTTTCTGAATAATTTAATTATTAACGGATACCTTTTTTCGTAGTGTCCCATTTACTAGGATTGAATAGATTCAATTTATTGGAATGCTTAACGGTGAATAGTGTTACTATGAGAGGTGAAGTTATCACGAAACATAATTCTGTAACAGAAGCTTGCGTTATCAGAGATGCCATTGCTAAAGCTTTATACAGTAGACTTTTCGATTGGCTTGTTAGCTGTATAAATAATTTACTGTCGTATCATATAAGGTACCTAATTGAAATTCATCATCTATCGAAACAAATTTTTCAAAAGACAAGATATTGCTTGAATTATGGGGAATGGTCTCTTATTGAAAATTCATTAGATTTTCAAAAAATGATTCTTTTTTAAGGAAGGGAAACTTCCTATGTTTTCTCATCTCATCTTGATTATTTTTTTCGATGAGATAATTTAATTTATTAGGGCTCTGGTGTGGTTTGGGGGGGGG
>FIZU01011164.1:0-26162 GCA_900064475.1 Pseudococcus longispinus | reverse complement strand
GTCTTGGATCCGTGATCCGTGGAAAATTGATGATCCGTGATCCGCTGGAAAATATGGGTGATTCGTGATCCGCGATCCGGATCCTATTTTGCCCGGATCCGCGGGAACCCTGGTAGCAGTGAAGTAAATGAATTCAACGCGAAACACATTTACAAACCAGTAAACCGGTAAAGTGAACAATTTTCGTTTTTTTTTTCTATTTCCTAACCAGTTCTAAAAAAAAAATGAGCAATAAGTACAAAAAAATATAGCTCAACAAAGTCATATAAATAAAAAAGTCATTCACTTACGTACGTATGAGTGATTTTCTCATTTTCACTGAAAGCTGACTCGATCAACTGATTGTAATTTTTGTCTGGTGAGGTGGGTTCAATTCGACCCCATTTCAATTGCTCATCAAAATGAGACATTTTCGGTTGATCCTTCTGTCAAAATTTTTACATACACATGCTTGGGTAGCAAACATTAGAACATGACGTGTATAATATTTCATTCGAAAATTCACTCCATTTACGACATTCTAAATTAAACTTCGGGCTCTTTCAAATTTCGCAATTTTACCATTTTTCGCAATAAATACATCGTAGTGAAACAAGTTGGCAAAAAATAAAAGTATCTAACTCGTTAATTTTTCAAGTCGGCATATGCATCAAAAAAACGAAAAACAATATAAAAACTAGACACTTGAACAAAATTTCGTTTTCCTATGTTACTTTTTAATATTTTTTTCAAATTTATGAAACGGGCATAGGTCAGCGACAATGGGAATAAAAAAAACCCCACATTCGACCATAATGACAATTTTTTTTGGGGTAAGTTGACTGTTCTACAATAAGACTCATAAAATTTCAAAGGAACATAATTACAAAAAAGGATATTATTTTTTCAATTTTCAGACAAATCTTCTGGTTTGCATAATAGCAAATTCAGGCAATTCAATGTCACCTACTAATAAAATCAAATCTCCCACAACTTTTAGAGCGTTTTTAATGACTTTTTTGATATTTTTAACTTCACAACATACTTATTACAAAACTTTTTCATGCAGATATCTATCGTTTCTTAACGTTTTTAATGATTTTCATAAAAGCTCTTAACATTTTTATGATTTCAACGGAAAATTTTATGATAGGCATTTTAAAAGTTTTCCTAGCACTTTCAATATGACAAAACTTCGTTTATAACCCTCCCTCCCACATGCTCATACAAATTGAAAATTTCGTCTCATCTTTCCATCGCAATTTACACATATGCACAGTCAAGGTCATACCCGACGGGTATCATATTTCATTCGAAAGTTTTACGGCCATTAAAACATTTCCATAAACTTCGGGCTGTTTTATATTTCACAATTTATAAAGTTCTCCTCAATTTACCAACAAATTAAAGCGTGTAACTCGTTAATAATTCGATTCGGCAAATTCATTAAAAACTAAAATACAACACAAAACCTTGAAACTTGGAAAAATTTCATTTTCAATCGTCACTTTTTCATATTTTTTGAAATTTACCATCCGATAAGAGATTAGTGACAATGACAATCATTCCGAACCAACAAAAAACCACAATGAAGATTTTTTTCGGGGTAAGTTGACTGTTCTACAACACTTATAAAATTTCCACATACCATAATTTCTAACAAAGGAATTTTTTGTTAAATTTTCAGTCAAATCTGTTGGTTTGCATAATAGCAAATTTGGCCAACTCGATACCATCTACTATTGGAGCAGAATCACCCACAAAGTCCGAATCCGTCACAAATGGGGTTCCTGGCATCGATCCTTTGCCAACGAGCGTCTTCACCATCGAAGTATCCGATTTTCTATCGCCCGATGTATTCTCGCAGGCAAATCCATTCGATTATTTCCTCAAAAAAACGCTAAAACTGTCAAAACCAACCCTCACAAAAGTAAGAAGAGGGATGCTGGTTGGTTTGAAAGATCAGCAATTTCCTCAAAAATACACCCCATACGCCAAACTTGTACTGTCGCTGCTGGAATGCATTGACGAGCTCGGAAATATCAAAGAGGGTACACGAATTATTCGACAATTCGCAAAAAAAGATCTTGCTTCCACGTTGCCTAAACTTTTTACGCAGGATCCAGTATTATCGTCTCTATTTTCATCATACGTCATCTCGGATAACTATCCTCCAGTTCGACTTCTGCGTAAATTACAGGAAATTCCGACAGATGACATCTCAAGCGTATCGAACCGTGTGCAGAAACTGCTGAATCATCGCTATTTTCCTCGACCATATTCTCGGTTTACAAAATGTCTTTTGTCATTTCTAAACAACGAATTTCTTCTTACCAAATTAGTAATTAACATAGACGAAATACCAGGTGTAACCACCAGCACGACTTATAGTTCGAATAATCTCCAAATAGATGACGAAGTCGATCTAGAAACTGAGGATCTGGATTCTTCAGCACAACCTATCACCAAACCCGATAACAGTTCGATTTCGTCGCAGCCTTCCCAAACTATCGTTGGCACTGTATCCAATAATAATCCAGATGCGAATACTTCATTAAGTGAATCAATTAACGAATATGTACGTAATTTTCTATCACCCGATATATTTTTACTGCCTGATCCGTTCGATTATCTTCTCGACAAAGCGACCACATCGAGAGGCATTTTACGACAAATGAATTACTACCTAACGTATTCTCTGGACCGCTATGAATTTCCGCCACATTACATCCAATACGCTGAACTATTATCGTCACTTTTATCATGTCTAATACCACTTGAAAATATCGATAAGTTTATCGACAACATTCATAGCTTAAAAGCGAATCGACGTTTTCTTTCTCAAGAAAAGCGTATTTCGAAAGTCAATCCGGAATTATCGAAACTATTTGCCGACCATATCTTCTCCAGTGCCAATCATTTGTTTCACGTTTTTGTAACACTGCTCGATATACCGGAAAACGAAATTTCAAAGGTGACTACCCGGTTGCAAAATCTCGTCAAAACTAACTTTCTTCCTCCGCGGTACCGACTTTATGGGAAGTATATACTGGACTTTTTGCGTAACGATTACCTTCTTCTACGCTTGAAGGACAATATCACCGAAATTCAACGTATGCTCATGCTCAACTCATCAACTTCCGATAAACCAAATTCGGTCATTGTCCAAGAATAGGGCAGCCAGTTTCATCTGCAGCTCGAATAATTCTTCCAACAACAAACGCCAGTAAATACCCAGATCCATGGGGACACGATTCTTTATACTAATAAGTAATAGGTGTACTTCAGTATATTTGCACAATGTACATAGTACCTATACGTTTGCTTGCATACTTGTCAGAAGGATAAAATTAGAATACCTGAATTTTTCCATTTTAATAATATGAATATATTCATAAAAAATGATTTTATCAACGATTTAATATAGATAGGGGGGCTTATGAATGTACATAGATGCATACTGGTCTCTTTGCAATTTCTTTTTTCAAAAAGTGTCAAGGTGAAAAATATCTGACATAATGTCTAAAAGCCTGACATAATTTCTAAGAGTCTGAGAAAATGTCTGAAAGTCAAAGTAAACCTGAAAATTTTCCCAAGTCTAAAAAAGTCTGACAATATGTCTAAAAGTCATCATAATGAAATTTTTTTGAACAATTTTCGAAATCCAATTCAAAGTACAAAAAGTGAGTAGAAATCTGAAAATTTTTCCAAATTCAAAAAAGTCCGACAAAATGCCTAAAAGTGAGCCTTAGGTGAGGTGTCTGACAACATGTCTTATTAGAACTTTCTTGAAATTTTTTCAAGTCCATAAAGTTGAAATTTTCCAAGTTCAAAAATTAATTTGAATTCTTAAAAATTTTCTTAGTCCAAAAAAGGCTGACAAAATGTCTGAAAGTCAGCGTAATATCTGAAATTTTCCATATTTAAGAAGTCTGCCTGACAAAATATCGGAAAGTTACGCTGATTTCTAAAATTTTCCAAGTTCAAAAAATCTGAATTGTATGTCATACAAAATGCCTAAAAGTCAGCATTATTTCTGAAATTTTACAAGTTCAAAAAGTCTGACAAAATGTCTAAAAGTCATCGTCAAGGAATTTTGTGGCGGAATTTATAGACACGAAAAATAGACAAGGAAAACGAACAAAATTTTTAGATTGACCCCCAGGCATGGGCTTCAAATTTTGAAAGGAAAGTGCCAAAATTGAGATGCCGAAAATTCCAGAAATTACTTTAATTCCAATTCAAATCTAAACGCGAATCCAAAATTTGAATCTTTTTGGCTCCATAGAAGAGGAGATAGATCTGTCTCAAAAAAAAAAAACTTTCAAACCGATTGCCCCCACGTTTGAATTTTTGAGACAATCCAAATACAATCACACCATATTTCATATCTAGGGCCCGGATTTTTCGGCACTAAAAGCCAATAAATTCGGCATTAAAAAGTGTATTTTCGGCACTATTCCGCAAAAACGAAAAAAATGTGTTTTACCGAAACAAAAACTTGCATATTTTACAAAAACTGCACATTTGTGATGCACCACCACGTGCTTTTCGACATTTTCTTGTTTGAAGGTCATTCTGCTGTACCCTACAAGCAACTGAAACTTGGAGAGGAGCGTTCCACCTCCACCGAGACGTGGGGGCGGAAGTGTTCGTACTCAAAAAAAGTGAGCTCATGTCAAAAGGAAAACAAATCATTTACGCACATTTTCGGCTCAAAAAGTGTACTTTATAGCATAATGAGCGATTTTTGCGTTTTTTCGGCATTAAACTCTATTTTCGGCATTTATTCCGTTTTCGGCATTATTCAACAAAATAAAAATCGTTTCCCAGGCTTCCTAAGCTATGAAACGAATTTTTATTTGATTTTCAGTCATTCGCTCCTAATCAAAATGATTCGACCAATGTTGAGGAATCCGGGCTCTATTCATATCATATCCACATTACTTATAGGATAACTTTGAGCTCTTTTCCCGGGCTGGAGGAGAGGGGGTATTCAATAAAAACCGAATTACGTTATTTTGTGATCCGATGGTCCAATTCCAATTCTTAAATCATATGAGCTGTGGTATTTTTCACATATGCTTAGTCAACGTCATACACGACGCCATTAAAATGGTAGGTATTCGCAAAGAATGATCTGTAGCGAATAAATTTGTCAACGAATTGAAATGTGTAACCCGTTTGTTGTTCGAGTCGGCAAACGCATCAAAAACCGAAATACAATACAAAACCTTGAAATTAAAAAAAAAAATCATTTTCATTATCACTTTGTCGCGTTTATTGAAATTTACGAAACAGATGAGAAGTTTGTGACAATGGGAATCATTCCAAACCTACAAACAACAGCAATGGCAATTTTTTTCAGAGTAAGCTGACTAATCTACAACCATTACAAAATTTCCAATTACCTTAATTTCTAACAAGGAGATTTTTTTTCAATTTTCAGACAAATGTGTTGGTTTGTGTAATAGCGAATTTGGCCACTTCGATACCATCTACTATCGGAACCGAATCTCAAACTTCCACAGCCGCTTCACTCAACGACGCCCTTGACATCGAACCTTTACCAACGAACTTCTTCAGCGTCCAAGTATCCGATTTTCTATCACCAGATGTATTCTCGCAGGCAAATCCATTCGATTATTTCCTCAAAAAAACAGTTAAACTATCGATTCAAACCATCAGAGAAATAAACCGAGATGTGTTGCGTGGTTTGGAAAATAAACAATTTCCACAACGATACATCCCATACGCCAAACTAGTCTGGCGGCTCTTGGAATGCCGAAAACAGCTAGAAAATATCAATGAGGGAACACGAATTATTCAACGTTACGCAGAAAAAAATAATCTTCTCACGTTGCCTGATGTGTTTACGCTAGATTCCGTAATATCGCCACTATTTTCATTACATGTTTTCTCGGATAAACATGCACCGGTTCGACTTCTACGTAAATTAGTGGAAATTCCGGAAGAGGAAATTTCAAGTTTACCAAGCCGTGTGCAGAAACTAATGAACCATCGTCATTTTCCCAGAAGGTATACTCTATTTACACAATCCCTGTTGACCTTTCTAAACTTCCAATATCTTCTTGAAGATTTAAAAATTGAAATGAACGAAATGCAAAGTATGATCACCTTGTCGACTACTCAAGTCGTACATGATTCAAGTAACCTCCAGCTAGATGACGAAGTCGATCTGCAAACCAAAGACCCGGCTTCTTCAGCACAACCTATCAACAAACCCGACGACGATTCAACTTCGACTCAGCCTAGTCAGGAAATCTTCGCTATTGTACCCAATGACTCAAATACGAAAACTTCACTACGTGAAGCCATTAATGAATATGTACGTAATTTTCTATCACCCGATATATTTTCGCAACCTGATCCGTTTGGTTATCTTCTCGCCAAAGCGAACACATTGAGAGACATTTTACGACGAACGAATTACTTCCTGACTTATTCTTTGGACCGAGATGAAGTTCCTCAGCGATACATTCCGTACGCAGAACTGTTATCGTCACTTTTATCTTGTGTAATATCACTCAATGATATCGATAAGTTTATCTACGAAGTTCAACTCTACGGGGACGATCATCATTATTTTTGTCGACGAAAGCCTATTTCCAAGTTAGATCCGAAATCATTGAAACTATTCGCCGACGATATCTTCTTCAAGCCAAATCCTTTGCCTCGTGTTTTGGTCACACTACTTGATATACCAGACAATGAAATCTCGAACATGATGTCTCAGTTGCAGAATCTCCTTAAGAATAAACATCTGCCTGCGCGGTATTGCCGTTATGCGAAGTATATACTAGATTTTTTACGTAACGATTACCTTCTACGCTTGAAAGACAATATCGTAGAAATTCAAAGTAGGCCTATGGTGATGCACAACTCGTCAACTTTGGCTAATTCAATCATTTCCCAAGAATAGGGTAGCCAGTTTCACGTGCAGCTTGAATGGTCTTAAAATTCAATTGCTCAAAGTCAAAAAATAAATATTCAGCTTCATTTTCATTTTTGCCGAGAAAAAAATAATTGAAGCCATCAGCAACAGTCATGAGACATGATATTCACACTTCTCAGTAATTTTCTTATGAAAAAAAAACGAGAAAATTTTAAAGGATCCGTGATCCGTGGAAAATTGATGATCCGTGATCTGTGATCCGCTGGAAAATATGGGTGATTCGTGATCCGTGATCCGGATCCTTTTTTGACCGGATCCGCGGGAACCCTGAGCCATTGTTTTTTCAACAAATGAAGATATTTAAAAAATTGATTAATTTGTAGAACATTTTGATAAGTTTAATCACATTTATCAATAATTTTAACGATTTTGAACAAATTGTTACCTATAGGCTACGTTATTTTGAAATAAAATTACATAAATTTCGACAGTTCAACATCTTTTAATATTGCTGCATTTTTAACGACCATTTTGAATATTTTTAACATCACTGCATATAACGAAACTTTTTCATGTCTCTATAGTTTTTTACGACCCTTTTAATGATTTGTATAAAAGCTCTTAATATTTTTATGATTTCAACGAAATTTTTATGGTATTTCAAAAGTTTTCCTGGCAACTTTCATCTTTCAACATACTAACTAAACTTGTTTCATACGCCCTCTACTTGCTCGTCAAAATTGAAATTTTCTTTTGATATTTCCGTCGCATCGTAATCATCACATATGTACACTTGTACAGTCAACGTCACACACAGAGCGCTGCACTTCAATCGAAAGTTAACGTCCATTAAAACGATATTTCCATAAAATTGGCAATTAGAGAATTAAGTTTTGTAACTTAATACATATTCAATTCGGCAAATTCATCAAAGACGAAATATTATACAAAACGTTGACACTTGAAACAATTTCGTTTTCAATTTTCACATTTTCATATTTTTCAAAATTTACCAAGCAGATGAGAGGTTCGTGATAATGGGAATCATTCCAAACCTACAAAAAACCACTTTTACGATTTTATTCGGAGTAAGTTGACTAATCCGTATCACTTACAAAATTTCCAAGCAGCATAATTTCCAACAGGGGAATTTTTTCTTCAATTTTCAGGCAAATCTGTTAGTTTGCATCATAGCGAATTTGATCAATTCGATACCACCTGTTATTGGAGCCGAGTCATTAGCAAAGTCCGAATCTGTAACTAATGGGGACCCTGGCGTCGATCCCTTGTCAACAAGCGTCTTCACCAACGAAGTATCCGATTTTCTATCACCCGATGTATTCTCGCATGCAAATCCATTTGTTTATTTCCTCAAAAAAACGCAAAAGCTATCGGATCAAACCAGTACAAAAATAAGAAGTGAGGTGTTTAAAGGTTTGGACGGTCGGCAATTTCCACAACAATACATCCCATACGCCAAGCTTGTACTGTCGGTCCTGAGTTGCCTACACGAGCTCGGAAATATCAAAGAGGGAACACAAATTATTCACCGTTTCGCCGAGAAAGATCTTCATTCCACTATGCCAGATATTTTTACACTGGATCCCGTATTATCGTCTCTATTTTCCTCATACGTTTTCTCAGATAACTATCCCCCGGTTCGACTTCTACGTAAAGTACAGGAAATTCCGACAGATGATATCCCGGGCTTATCGAACCGTGTGCAGAAACTGTTGAATCATCGTTATTTCCCTCGATCATATTCTCGGTTTACAAAATGCCTCTTGTCATTTCTCAACAATAGATTTCTTCTTAACAATTTAGAAATTGACATAGATGAAATACAACGTGTAACCACCCGCACGATTTATAATTCGAATAATCTTCTGATAGATGACGAAGTCGAAGTGGAAACTGACGATCTGGATTCTTCAGCACAACCTATCACCAAATCCGACAACAGTTCAATTTCGTCGCAGCCTTCCCAAAAAATCATCGCTAATGTATCCAATAATGATCCAGATGCGAATACTTCACTAAGTAAATCCATCAACGAATATGTACGTAATTTTCTATCACCCGATATATTTTCACAGCCTGATCCGTTCGCTTATCTTCTCACTAAAACGACCACCATGTCGAGAGACACTTTACGAGAAACGAATTACTACTTGACGTATTCTCTGGACCAATATGAATTTCCTCCATATTACATTCAATACGCAGAACTGTTATCATCAATTTTATCGTGTCTAATATCCCTTGAAAATACCAATAAGTGTATCAACACCATTCATCGCTTCGAAGCGAATCGTCGTTCTTTTTCTCAACAAGAGCGTATTTCAAAATTCGATCCGGAATTATCGAAATTATTCTCCGACGATATCTTCTCCAAAGTCAATCATTTGTCTCGCATTTTGATAGCACTACTCGATATACCGGAAACTGAAATCTCAAACGTGACCACCCGGTTACAGAATCTCCTCATGACTAAATATCTTCCTCAGCGGTACCAACGTTATGGGAATCATCTATTGGTATTTTTGCGTAACGATTACCTGCTTCTACGCTTGAAAGACAATATCGCCGGAATTCAACGTACGTTGACGTCCAACTTGCCAACTTCCGATCTGCCGAATTCGATCATTGTCCAAGGGTAGCTAGTTTCATCCGCAGCTCGAATAATTCTTCCAACAACAAAGTCCAGTAAATACCCAGATCCATTAGAGCACGATTCTTTATACTAATAAGTAATAGGTGTACTTCAGTATAAAATTATAATACCTCTAGCCAATGGATCCAAGTATATTTCAATTTTAATAATATAAATATATCTATATTAAAATAGCTTTATCAACGATTTAATCTATTTAGGGGGTCAGATGAATGTAGGTATGTACATCAGGATGGAGCGCAAAAAAAAGCATAACTCGGATTTTGACCAAATTCAAGAGGGTGGTTCACATTTAGTTGAGGATGAACTATAGAAAATTTTAGACCCCCAGCTCAAAATCGAGCGGAGCTAGGAGGCTTCAAAGTGGGATAACTTTCGAAAAAACACGGTTTTTGGCCACTTTTGAGTAGTGCCACCTCGGGTGCACCCCTAAAATGGGAGGAAGGTGCCGAAATTGAGCTATCAAAACGTCTAGAAATTACTTTCA
Organism: Pseudococcus longispinus; assembly: GCA_900064475.1. Classification (NCBI taxonomy): domain Eukaryota; kingdom Metazoa; phylum Arthropoda; class Insecta; order Hemiptera; family Pseudococcidae; genus Pseudococcus; species Pseudococcus longispinus. The sequence goes on along the minus strand of FIZU01011164.1, from coordinate 16,106 downwards.
TTCCCATTTAAATATAAATATAAATCCAAAATTTGAATCTTTTTGGCTACATAGAAGAAGAGATATGATATGCTCCAAAAATTTAAATTTTCAAAATTATTGTCCCATCCCTCGAATTTTTGAGACAATCTCAACACCTTATTTCATATCACTCCCAAATTACCTAGGACAACTTTGAGTTCTTTTGCCCGCACGTGAGAGGGGTATTTAATAAAAACCGAATTATGTTATCTCGTATAATCTGATGGCCCAATTCCAATATTAAAAAATCATTGGCTGTAGTTTTACAGCAGATATTTTCCACATATCCATAGTCAACGTCATACATGACGCCATTAAAACGGCATTTCACTAAACTCCGGGCTGTTTTAAATTTCGCAATTCATCAAGTACGTACCTACTTGCAAAGAATGATCTGTAGCGAATCAATTTGTCAACGAATTGAAGTCTGCAACTCGTTAATTGTTCGAGTCGGCAAACTCATCAAAAACCGAAATACAATACAAAAAAAGTTCGTTCTCATTATCAATTTCATATTTTTTGAAATTTACCAAACAGATCTGAGGTACGTGACAATGGGATTCCTTCCGAACCTACATACGACCACAATGACAATTTTTTTCGGGGTAAGTTCACTATTGTACAACCCTTACAAAATTTCCAAGTACCATAGTTTCTGATAAAGGATTTTTTTTTTCAATTTTCAGACAAATCTGTTGGTTTGCATAATAGCAAATTTGGTCGTAGCCGAATCTCAAACTATCGCAACCGCTCCTTCATCCAACAAGATTCCTGACATCCATCCTTTACCAAAGAGCCTCTTCTCTGTCGAAGTATCCGATTTTCTATCATCTGATGTGTTCTCGCAGGCAAATCCATTCGATTATTTCCTCAAAAAAACAGTTAAACTATCGATTTACACCATCAGACAAATAAAAAGAGAGGTGTTGTATGGTTTCCAAAATCTACAATTTCCAAAACCATACGTCCCATACGCCAAGCTTGTGTGGTCGCTCCTGGAGTGCCGAGACCATCTCGAAAAAACCAAACAGGGTATCCGAATTATTCAACGTTACGCAGAAAAAAACCATCCTTCTACGCTACCCTACGTTTTTACCTTGGATCCGGTAATATCGCCACTATTTTCATCGTATGTTTTCTCGGATAAACATCCACCGGTTAGACTTTTACGTAAATTAGTGGAAGTTCCGGAAGAGGAAATCTCAAGTTTACCAAGCCGTGTGCAGAAACTAATGAATCATCGTCATTTTCCCAGACGGTACTCCTTATTTACACAATCCCTGTTAGCCTATGTAAACTTCCATTTTACTCTTAAAGATTTAAAAACTTACATGGACCGGGTGCAAAGTGTGGTCGCCTCATCGGCTACTCATGGCGTAGAAGATTCAAGTAATCTCGAGATAGATGACGAAGCCGATCTGCAAACCGAGGACTTTGATTCTTCAGCACAACCTATCAACAAACCCGACAACGGTTCAACTTCGACGCAGCCTAGCCAGGAAATCTTCGCTCTTGTATCCAATGATGACTCAGATACGAATACTTCACTACGTGAAGCCATTAATGAATACGTACGACCTTTTCTATCACCCGATATATTTTCGCAGCCAGATCCGTTCGCTTATCTTCTCGCTAAAGTGATCGTATCGAAAAAAATTTTACAACGAACAAATTACTACCTGACTTATGCTTTGGACCATGATGAAGTTCCTCAGCGATACATCCCATACGCTGAACTGTTATCGTCACTTTTACCTTGTGTAACATCGCTCGATGATATAGATACGTTTATCTACGAAATTCAACTCTATAGCGAGTATTATCAATATTTTTCTCAACGAAAGCCTATTTCGAAGTTAGATCCGGAAGCATTGAAATTATTCGCCGACGATATCTTTTTCAAACCCAATCCTTTGCCTCGTGTTTTGATCACATTACTCGATATACCGGACAACAAAATCACGAAAGTGGTGTCCGGGTTCCAGGATCTCATCAAAAATAAACAACTGCCTGCGCGATACGGTCGTTATGTGAAGTACATACTGAACCTTTTGCGTAAAGATTACCTTCTTTTACGCTTGAAAGACAATATCGCCGAAATTCAACGTATGCAGAAGCCTAATTCGTCAACTTTGGAACAACCAAATTCAATCATTGTCCAAAAATAGGGGAGCCATCTTCACCTGCAGCTCGAATGGTCTTGCAGCCACACAAGCTAATAAATACTAATACCTAGATTTATTAAGGCACAAGTTATTGTTCTGATCGATTTTATTACGTACTCATAGTATAAATTTACACAAGAATATAGCCAATAAAAAGAGATATCTTTCAACCCTCTTACTAATTTTTGCTTTGAAGAAGTTCACATTCATTCGGGGGCACATTAACCAGATCATCAATCTTGTCCAGACAAAAATACAATTTGTCGAGTAAAAGTTCTACAATTTCAAAAACAGGGTAGATTTCTCTTATTAGATCAATTCAATACATTCTGAGAAGGAAGGAAAATTTTCAGAATTTTGATATGGGTAAGTAGGTTATTAGCATAGGATATGCTTTAGCGATGACCAAACCTGTAAAAGAGGACACGAATGTCAGTCACGAAAATCCGTGATGCTGACTTTTAGACATTTTGTCAGACTTTTCGGGACTTGAAAATTTTCAAGAAAATTTCAGTCAGAATATTTTCAGACAGCTTTTACCCAACGCTGACTTTTAGCCATTTTGTGAGACTTTTTTAACTTGTTGACTTCTAGATATTTTGTCAAACACTTCAAACTTTTTGGACTTGAAAAATATTAAAGAAAACGCAGATTTTCAGGCGATTTCAGACTTTACGGACTTGGAGAAATCATTTTTTATTGAGAATGGGGCTTCAGATGCGCCTATTTCGATTTCTAGCCGATTTTTTAATTAAAAATGATGGACATGCTAAAGGATGATGTTAAGGAGAAATATCAACACCCTCCCAGTCAAAATTCCAAGAGTGAAATTTCCAAGCCGCTTTGATTCGTACACGTATCTCAGAATGAATAATAAAATATGACTTACGTTTAGTCATGCGCATTCCTTCATTATCACTCCTTTATTATCATTTGGCGAAAATTTCAAACTCACCTGGAACAAGAAAACAAAAATTATCAATTAGTAAGTTGTTAAAAATTTAAAATAAAAATAAAAAACCTATGTTTCCTTATTTTAACAAACTAATGGACATTTCTTTAAGTTGTACATAAAATCAGTTTTTTTTTAAAGCAACAAGACCCCCTTCTCCCTTAAATGTTTGTCTGGCTACGTCACTGGTTGGAAATGATACGGCCAATGGTGAGAACAGAAGAAGCGTTCAAAGTTTTTTTTTTAGAAATTAAAAAAAAATTATTCAAAAAATTTAATTTTTTCGATCTTATTGACTTCAAATTACAATAACTCGCTCAATTTTGAATTTGGCGACCTGGGACCACTTCCATTCGATTTCTGAGGGATTTTTTTACATAAAATGAGCCGAAAAAGTGAAAAAAATTTTTTGGTTGAATGGTCCTTTTATTGGACACTGTCACATATTTCAACGAGAAGGGCACAGAAACAATCGCTCACTTACATAAATGCGAGAGATTTTTTTTCGTTTTTATTGAAGGCTGACTCAATTTAGGTAATTTTTGTTTAACATAATGTGTTCCTAACCCGTATCTTCAGGGTTCATCAGATTGAAAAATGTCGGCAACTCTTTTTATCGTAATTTTCACATACGCATTAGTCAATGTCATACGCGACGTGTATCGACTACATTCGAAAATTCGAATCCATTAAAACGACATTTTACCAGGGCTGTTTTAAATTTCATAATTTACTGATTTCTCGTGATGAGTGATCCGTAGTGAACTAATTAACCAATGTAACTCGTTAATTTTTCGAGTCGGTAAATACATCAAAAAACCAAATACAATATAACGACTAGAAACTCGCACAAATTTTCGTTTTCGTTAGACAGTTTTCAAATTTTTTGAAATTTATCCAACACACAAGAAGTTCGTGACAATGGGAATCATTCCAAACCTACAAACAACCGCAATGATAATTTTTTTCGGAGTAAGTTGACTGTTATACAAAACTTACAAAATTTCCAAGTACGATAATTTCTAAAAATATATATTTTTTTAATTTTCAGACAAATCTGCTGGTTTGTGCACTAGCAAATTCGGTCGATTTGAGAGCACCTGCTATCGAAACCGAATCTCTCACCAAGCCCGACTCTGAAACTCTCTCAGCCGCTTCTAACGAAGCCTTTGACATCGATCCGTTGCCAGCGAGCATCTTTAGCATCGAAGTATCCAATTTTCTATCGCCCGATATATTCTCTCAGGCGAATCCATTCGATTACTTCCTCAAAAAAACGATCAAACTACCAAACGAAACCCTCCGAAAAATAAGCCACCTGGTCATGATTGGTTTGGAAAAAGGGCAATTTCCACAACCATATATCCCATACGCCCAACTTGTATTTTGGATCATGAAAAGCTTATTCCAGCTCGAAGATATCAAAGAGAGTATCCGAAATATTCAACGTTTTGCGGAATCAAATCATCCTTCGACTCTGCCGGATATTTTTACGTTGGATTCAGTAATATCACCATTATTTTCATCATACATTTTCTCCGATAAAAATCCTCCAGTTCGATTGTTGCATAAATCAATGCAAATTCCGGAAGATAAAATTTCATCTTTACCGAGCCGCGTGGAGAAACTTTTGAATCATCGTCGTTTTCCTCGGCGGTATTCTCGGTTTACAAAATCGCTCTTGATATTCTTAAACCGCCAATATCTTCTTCGTCAATTAAAATATTATCTAGACGAAATACATCAACGTGCGACCACCACGTCAATTTTTCAAGGCGAGCATGATACGAGTAATCTCCAGATAGACGACGAATTCGATCTGCAAACTGAGGACGCGGATTCTTCAGCACAACCAACCAGCAAACCCTACAATGCTTCAACTAAAACCATCGCTGATGTATCCAATAATGACCCAGATGCGAATACTTCACTAAGCCAATCCATTAAAGAAAAAGTACATAATTTTCTATCACCTGATATATTTTCGCAGCCTGATCCGTTCGCGTATTTTCTCGCCAAAGCAATCAATTCGAGAGACATTTTACGAAAAACGGATTACTTCTTGACGTATTTTTTGGACTACGATGAATTTCCTCAACGTTACATCCCATACGCTGAACTGCTATCATCACTTTTATCGTGTCTAATATCACTTGAAAAAATCGATACGTTTGTAGATAACATTCAACGCTTCGAGCCGAATTATCTTACTATTTCTCAACAACAGCGTATTTCAAACTTTGATCCGGAATTATCGAAATTATTCGCCGACGATATCTTCTCCAAGACCAATCCTCTGCTGCGCGTTTTGATAGCACTAAAGAATTTACCAGACAACGAAATCTCAAACGTGGCTACCCGGTTGCAGAATTTGCTCATGACTAAATTTCTACCTGCGAGGTACCGGAAATATGGGAAGTTTATACTGGATTTTTTGCGTAAGGATTACCTTCTTCTACGCTTGAAAGACAATATCGATGGAATTCAACGTATGCTGACGCCCAACTCGTCAAATTTGGGTCAACCAAATTCGATTATTGCCCAAGAATAGAATAACCAGTTTCATTTGCAGCTCAAACAGTCACCAACAATTCACATCAATAAGGAGTTATGTTTCAATTTCAAAGATACCTATCAATATATTATCTGCACAAAAAAAATGTTGACAATAAAAACGATTTCTATAACATAAGGGATTCAGATCATTTCATCAAGTGTCTGATTATTTAATTTCACGTCTCTTCCATACAAAATTTTAGCCTTCAAACATTATTGGAAGGGTAGTACACCTGACCAGATACGATTTGGTTTGCAGAGTTGTCCCCTTGTGTATCAAATTTTGAAACATTTTCTTATTCTTATTCCGAAATTTTATCCATAGTTATCGATTTAGAGAGGGTTTAAGTTTTCATTGAATAGAAGCCGGACGATTTTCCTCTCCAGTTCGATTTACTTAATGTAGAATTTGTGTATTCTAGGTTATATTTGCATGGTCATCAAAATATCAAATTTTACCTACGTTCCTAAAGCTGATTTTGAAAAAAAAAATCAATAAAAGTTGTAGATTGAGTTCCTTAGGAATAATTTCAGTTATTATTAAATTTTCCGTGCAGCCCTTCCCTGCCCTCCAAAAGCAATTTTCGTGATAACCAAAATTATTTCAAGGATCGCAATCTACAATTTTTGTTTGAAAAATTTTTCAATTGGGGCCTTAAATCCAAAGACAGGTACATTTTTTGGAAAGGAGATGAACCCCCAAAAAAAGGGAGAATGAAAAAATTGCGTACCCGTTCATTGTTTCATCGAATTGTCTAGTCAAAGTACAATTGAATCGAAAGTGATTATCATATATATTATGCAAAATTTGACGAGAGGAAAAGGTCCAATGAAAAATTTTGTAATAACTGAAATTACTCGTAGAATTCTAATCTACAACTTTCATTTGAAAAATTTTTCAGAATCTGCTTCAGGAATTGAGATAGGAAACTTTCAAGGAAAAGGGAGTGGACCCTCGAGAAAGGGCAGCCTTTAAAAAAAATGGCATACCAGCTTGTTTTTTTCCGTATATGCTCTAGATTACGATTCAGTCATAAAATTGCCTTCAACAAAAAAAATCGAACGAAAATACTTTTGAGACTGTACTATTGGCAAAAGTTTTGGAATTCGACAACAATGAAGGTGGCGTTTTCAAGAGTATTCCAACAACTGTAATTAGATAACCATCAGACCGCTGATTTTAATGAAACTTGGAAGGTAAAGAATTCCAACAAATCCAAATTTTGATTCGCCCAATACTTCGTTTCCCAACTTTTACCGAATTTTTTAACAAGGTCTACATTTCTACAAAATAAATTATGGGCAATTTGTTTTCACGAAAATGACGCGATTGATAAACGATAAGCTCGTAAATTTCGAGACGTTTTAATTTACACCATCGTTCCATTCATCAAAATCACTCAGATGAAACGAAACAATCAAAATATTGATAAAATAAAGCGAGGTAACTTGTCAATTTAACGATTCGGTGTAAACACCAAAGAGAATGTTTCATTATAAAACCGCAGGTACAAGAGTGTTTAAGTCACATGTTATTGTCACCAGTGGCAGAAAAAAAAAACATTATCATGGGATTCCACGTATCTTACAAAGCGGTTATGCTTTTTGCCGAAGTAAGCATACATACTTGGTATTTTTTCATAAAACCTAATAACCTTACACGAATCACTTTACAACAATTAGATATCTAATACCTACATTTGAATTTTTTTTTCTAAATTTCTAGATAACTATGATTTTCCTAATTGCAAGAACCGAAACGATGATGTTTCCAAATGGCCCAAAAGATACTACTTCTATCCAGGCAGAAAGGCATCCATTTTCTTCAGAATTCTCCCACCTTGATACACCATTATCAGATGATTATATCTATTACGCTTCGGAAAACCGGAAAGAAAAATTCAATACTGCATTGTCGAACCAGCTACCGACCACTTCGAAACCTGCAGTACCAACAACTCTTCCTGCATCACCCCCAAAAAATCAAAAAATAAAATACTACGTTTCAAAGCATACTAGTCCACCCCCGTTTACATTCTTGCATCTTCTATCACCCGATACATTCTCGAAAGCCGATCTTCTGCAGTACCTGATTCGTGAAACGTCGAAAATACAGCATTGGGAGCTCAAGGAATTGGACGAAAAACTGAAGACTCCGAAGGAAGCGAATAAAATTCCCGAAAGCTACTATCAAGTGCTGCGATCGATCGTTCGCGTTCAAGTCAAACTTTCGAATGCAAAACACTACCTTGAACAAATTAAAATCTGGCTTTGGAATATACCATCCGAAATCGCATCGCCACCAGAACTCTCCGAGTCCGGTCTCTTTTCTTCTGATATCTTATCCGATCCAAATCGTCCGGAGCGGCTAATCAATAAATTGATACAAATTTCCAAAGACGACATCCCAAACGTAATGGTTCAATTAAAAAATTACATGAAAATAAGGCGAATGTGGAGCAGATTTGTTCCTCATTCATGGCAGTGGTGCATACTGTATGCCACGGAGCTGTTATCATTTCTAGAAACGGGCTCCCTTCTGGACGATTTGAAACGCGATATGGCTGAAATTCGACGTATATCGGATACCACCCAGCATAAGTAACGACAGCGATCCGCTTGCTACATCTACAGTAAACCAAGTTGTAGTTACGTAGCAGAATACTAATTCGTAGTCTGTACCATTGCGTCAATCGTCAATGTCCCTAAAAAGAAGAATCAACGATGTTGCAGCGACCACGATCAACAACCAATAAACGATGTAGACAAATATTTCATTAATACAAAGAATTAAGCACTCGTGCGTTCTTTTCATTTTGATTTACTTTCCTCGCTTTTGCTATCAACCATCAAATATTTTATGAAAACAGTATCTAGTGTATGACATATTCATTATTGACTCACATGTCAGCTATACAAATTTGTAAAGAGTTCTCCAACAAAGTTAGGGAAACAGGTCATTAAAGTTGAAAACTTTGAAAATTATTGGAATCGCTGCAAAAAATTGAAGTGTTCCAGACAACTTCCCTCCCCTGTTCTATCATGTTTAATTACTTCGCCCAAAATTAGTGTATTCTCAGACATTACATTTTCAACTAATGTACATATCTACTGAATCACTCAAACTTGAGTAAACACTTCAAAACTAGGAAATAATCAAAACACACAAACACACGAAGAAAAGAAAAACACAACGGGGGCTTCAATTTGCCTTTATCGACATACCGAGAAGTACACAACTAGAAGTGATTCCATGATCACGTATCGATCATCGAGGAATATGTAGGGAGGGATACAGTGTCGCCACTTGCCACGATCTCACACTCATGATGTCTTGACTGGACTTTTTTTTGGAAATCTGTGACTTTTCCATGACCTTTTTTACATTTTGGTTAAATTCTGAATCTGATACCCCACGTTCTTTTTTTGTTCTTTTTTTTCGTTCAGAGTAACATTTTCATTTTACGGGGTGTCAAACAAAATTTCCAAATCAAAGTTCAGCATTTTTTTTCAGAACTTTGTAACATCTTCAGGAGGATGTTTCTCTTTATGAGATACCCTTTACAATCTACGATCCTACATGTATTGAAAGATTTTTGAAACCCCCTTGTGAGAGTTCGTTAGCTTCTTCCGATGAACCAATTTAGATGAAAGAAAGTACAGAATTTCAACGGATCAACATTTTTACACGCCTAGGTACTTCGCTTTTCAACGTTTTCCAAATTTTGAAACAAGATCTCCCAGAGAAATTACGTGGGTATAATTTGTTTTTATGAAAATGGCGCGATTGATAAACAATATGCTCGTAAATTTCGGAATGTTTCGAGTTACACCACCATTCCATTCGTGAAAAACGCACAGATGAAACGATATAATAAAAAACATTAAGAAAATAAAGCGATGTAACTAGTTAATTTATCGACTCGGCGTAAAAACCAAAGGGAACGTTACATTATAAGAACAGTATGAACAACAGATGTTCCAGTAACAAATCATCAGCAGTGATAGAAAGAAAGAAGAAACCACAACCATGGGATTCAACGTACGAGTATCTTACAAAGCCGTTATGCTTTTTGCCGGAGTAAGCATAATATTTGCACATAAAATTTACAAATATACTCCCGTAATGTAGATAAAAACAATTAATCTTACGCGAATCATGATTCAATAAATCAACAATTCATTCGAATTGTTTTTCCTATTTTCAGATAACTACGATCTCCTTAGTTGGCCAAATAGAAACGCGGACAACCCTAAACAGCGAATCAACTATCCCACTTTCGTCAGCAATTTTCAACCCTGTAACATCAGTCTCTCAAGATGGTATGTCTCACGCTGCGAATGATGCAAAACAAGAAATCGGTTTTGCATCAGCGAATAACCAGCCGAACACTTCGAATCGTGCAGTACAAAGTCTTCCAGTATCACCCTCAAAAAAAACAAAAGCAAATTACGACGATCCGCAATTTATTAGCCCATCCTCGGCTACATTCTCAGCTCTTCTATCACCTGATACATTCTCAAGAACCGATCTTCTCCAGTACTTCATTCGTGAAACGTCGAAATCGAAACTACCGGATTGGAAAATCGTGGAATTGTACAATGAACTGAGGACCCGAGAATTGGCGAATCTAATTCCTGAAAGCTATATGCCTTACTATCGCGTTCTGCGGTCTATTATTCACATTCAGGTCCAACTTCTGCATGCAAAACGTTTCATCAGAAATATTCAAAACAGTGACAGTGCAAATCGTTCCGGAATACCACCCGAAATTGAATCACTACCAGAACTTTCCGCATCTGGTCTCTTTTCTTCTGATATTTTCTCCGATCCGAATTATCCGGAACGACTAGTCAATAAATTGATACAAATTCCAAGAAACCAAGTTCCCAAGTTGATCACTCAATTACAAAATTACAAGAAAAACTCGTGGGGATCGAGCGGATACATTTCTTTTGCATGGAAGCAGTACCTATGGTATGCCACTGAGCTTGCATTATTTTTAAAAAAGGACTACCTTGTAGATGACTTGAAACACGACATGGCCGAAATTCAGTTTATATCGGCTGCTAGTCATCAAAGTTCTATAAATGCCCAACCGAATAACGATCCCAATTCGCAAGATACATCTACAGTAGATTGAGTACTGATGTAAAAAAATATTTCACGAATAAAAAACACGTAATGAATACTTATTTACAAATGCATTATAGGTATGTAATTGATCAATTATATTCTTTTTCTTCTTACATATTCCACGACTAGGGAGGGAGGCTGGTTAGAATTTCAAAGCGAATCTCAGAGGTCGTAAGTAATATGGGTATGTACAAATCAAAAACTAAAATAGAGGTACCCAGTAGGTACCGATCAATATATTTTTGATCCCGAATAGAATTTCAACTGGAACTTACCTAAAACAGTAGTATCTCAGGGTTTCTAATTAGATTTTTTTAAATGAAAATCCATGACTTTCTCCATGACCTTACAAGTATACATATTGAATGTTTTTTTATAGAAATTTTTTTAACTTGACAACAAAAAGAAACCATGGAAAAAAATTCACAAATTATAACCCAAATCTGAATTATACCCAATAAAAAATCAAAAAACCATAACTTTTCTATGATTTCGTGATTTTTTTGCATAATCCATGACTTTTCCACGCCTCTTTCCGAATTCATGATCATCGGGTAATGTCGGTTTGTATCTCACCTCCCTAGCTCACTCCAATAAAAAAATTCAGCTGATCCTTTCATCATAATTTTTACAAATTCATAGTCAACGTCACACGCATCGTGTATCATACTTAAATTGAAAATTCACACCCATTAAAACGGCAACTACGCAGTAAAAAAAATTCAGCATAATAAACTTGTGACTGGTTTGAGTTTCGCAATTTTCCCACTGCTCGCCATCAATGTGCTCCGCAACGAAGCAATTTGGCAACAATTAAAACACGTAACTCGTTAATTTTTCTAGTCGGCAAATTCATCAAAAAACTCAATACAATATACTCGTACATGTAGCAATTGAACACGTATTCAAATTTTCATCGTCGTTTAGCTCCTTTTCCATTTTTTTGAAAAAATTTACAAAGCAGGTAGAAGATCCATGACCATGGGAAACATTCCAAGGCTGCACATGACCGCAATGGAAATTTTTTTCAGAGTAAGTTGGCTGTTGTAAAATAACATTTATGAACCTAATTCCAAGTATCATCATTTCAAGATATTGTATTCAATTTTTAGACAAATCTACTGGTTTGCGTCATAGCGAAATTGGACAATCTGATGCCCCCTGCTATGGAAATCGAATCACCTACAAAGGACGACTCGCAAACTCTCGTTGCTACTTCATCTCATGAACATTTCGACATCGATCCATTACCGGTGAATATCTTCACCACCGAAGTATCGGATTTCCTATCACCCGATATATTCTCCCAGGCAAATCCATTAGTTTACTTTATCAAAAAAACAGAGAAATTAAAATTATCGAACCAAATCATGGAAGATATAAATTACACGATACGGCGCATTCTGGAGCAGAAGAAATTTCCAAAACATTACATTCCCTACGCTGAATTGGCATCGTCGCTGATGCCATGCCTAACCCGACTCAGAGATATCAAAGAGAGTACTCAAATTATTCAACGTTTCGCGGAATCAAATCATTCGTCCACCGTGCCGGATATTTTTACGCTGGATTCCGTAATATCTCCACTATTTTCATCATACGTTTTTTCGGACAATAGTCCTCCGCTTCGACTTTTGTGTAAATTAATGGATATTCCGGAAAATGAGTTGCCAGACTTACCGAACCGAGTGCAGAGTCTTTTGAATCATCGTCATTTTCCTCGGCGGTATTCTCGCTTTGCAAAATGTATCTTGGAATTTCTCAAACTCGACATATATATTCCTCGGTTAAAAAAAGCTGTAGTCAAAATACAAAGTGTGCTTATCTCGTCGACTCCTCAAAGCGAACATGATCCGAATATTCTCCAGATGAATGACGAAGTCGATCTGCAAACCGAGATTTCTGATACCTCATCCCCTGAAGATACAATTTTCTCGCAGCCTTCTCAAAAAATCATCACTGCTGCACACAGCAATGACCAAGATGCGGATAGATTATCGAGGAAATTCTTCAAACGAGAAGTGTGTAATTTTTTATCTCCTCGTATATTTTCGCTGTCCGATCCTTTCGCTTATTTTCTCGCCAAAGCGATCAAATTATCAGAAGATGTTTTACGACAAACGAATTACTACGTGACGTATTTTTTGGACCACGATGAATTTCCTCCGCGTTACATCCCATACGCTGAACTCTTATCGTCTCTTTTATCCTGCCTAATACAACTTAAATGCGTTGTATATTCTATCCAAGACATCCAAAGCTACACAATGTATCATATTTTAGCTTCTCGACCATTGGTTATTTCAAACCTTGATCCCCAATTATCGAAACTATTTCCTGACGACATCTTCTTCAAAATCAATCCTTTGTTCCGCGTTATGAACGGATTGCTCGATATACCGGACGACGAAATTTCCAACGTGGCAACTCAGCTGGAGGATCTTTTTAAAAATAAGTATATTTCTGGACGGTATTGGCGGTGGGCTGGTTGTTTGCTGGACTTTTTGCATCACGATTATTATCTTCTGCGCTTGAAAGACAATATCGCCGAAGTTCAGCGTATGCTGGCAGTCAACTCGTCGATTTCTGATCAACCAAATTCGATCACAGTCCAAGAATAGGGTAAGCAGTTCTACTAAGAGCTTGAACGATCTTCCCACAACTAACGCCATCGCCGCGCCATCAGAAATGTAGATTCTTTAGGGCACGATTTCTTATACCAATAAATTCTAACGGTGTATAAGTATTAGAACAATGTATGTAAAATATAGTTATAAAAAAGTGACTGATGAAAATAATACAACAGTTTCTCCATTACATTTTTTTCGTTTTTGAATTTCGATGCATTTTCAAATTTGTCCTAAAAAAAATAAAGTTGCTTGTAATCAAAAAATCTTTACCACAGAAAATTAAGTAGGTGGGTACTCTCCTCTTCTACTTCTTTTTCCTCGATTGCAACAGCTTTTGGAGTAATTGAGTGGATGAATAGATGGCGAAAAACTTTCTCGAACCAGTTCAATTCTCTTCCAAATTTCCGTTGTTTACAACTGTATGTGATTCATAATAGGCGGAATATCCTTAACAGGGAACTCAACGAGGACACTTTGAAAACACTCGATTGCGACACAAATCTTTGAATTTTACAGATTACCTTTTTTTTTTTGGAAGGTCTACAAAGAAAATGACGCATATTTCATTTTTATGATCATGAACACGAGGACGCGATTGATAAAAGATACGATCGTAAATTTCAGTATGTTTAGAATTATGCCATCGTGATACAATTAAAAAATCAACAAAGTATAACGAGGTAAATTATCAATTTATCGAGCCGGCGTCAATGTCAAAGAAAAAATGAAAGTTCTAGGTACCTATAATAGGTATCGCGGTAGCAAATTATCGACAGTTTTTCATTGTCGCGTCAAAAAAAAAGAAGAAAAAAATACAATTATGAGGTTTCACGGATCATCAAAAGTGGCTATGTTTTTTGCTGAAGTAAGCGTTATACCTATACGAATTTTTACTTATAATCCCAATTACCGCGTAAAAAATTGAAAATGAATTCTATCTACTCGTATAAATTTTCAGATATCAATGATTTTCTTACTGATAACAATGGAATCGCTTTCATTGCCAACATACTCACACCTAGAATCTTTTCATCCGACGAATATAGAGAAACTGGAAAACAAACGATCTGCAACAACACCCTCATCTTCGTCGGTATTTTCCCACCTGGATGCACCATCGCCTTACAATAGTATCGATTACATTTCGGTCACTCCCACACAAAAACTCAAAACTGAACTATCCAACGATCTGTCCAACACTTCGAATCCTATATCACAACAAACCACAATTCCGGCATCGTCAAAAAAATACAAAGTAAAATCCAACGGTTCGCAGCGGACAAGTCGGGCCTCGCAAAAACTGTCCACTCTCTTTACACCTGAGATATTCTCGAAAGACGATTCGTTTCAGAACCTGATAGCTAAAATATGGAAATCATCAAAAGGCGAGATCATCGAAGCAGCCTTCAAACTGGACACTCTTTTGAAAAATAATCAAATTCCCGAAATCTATATGCCGTACGCTAGGGCTCTGGAGTCGATTATTCGCGCTCAGATCAGTCTTTTTAATTCAAAACGATTCGTCCAAGAAATTCAAAAGCATCGGGATCTTTCAACTGTACCACTTGAAGTTTCATCGCCTGAGGTGTTGTCTGATTTTGGTCTATTTTCTTCCGATATCTTCTACGATCCGAATTATCCGAAGCGACTTATCAATACATTGACTGAAATTCCGAAAAAAGACATTCCCCACTTGATCACTGAACTGAAAAATTATACGAAAATATCGAAAGATTGGGGACATGTTCCTTCTTTATGGTGGCGATACATATGGTTTGCCAAGGAAATCTCATCTTTTCTATATTCAGGCTCCGTTCTAGACGATTTAAAACGCAACATGGCCGAAATTGAACGTATATTGACTTCTCGTCAAGATCTTACTACTGCTCGCGAAAATAATTAGTCCACGTTGCCATTGATCTACAGCAACTAGTATTAGATACATGTACTAGCAGAATACCTACATATTTATAATCTTCTGTGAGCAAGATTATTCTATGACGTACTCATCCGAAATGATATCCATATCGAAATACAACGGTTTCATTCTTGATATTCATATTTATTAAAATCCAAAAACATCGATTACAAACAGACATCTGCCAATTCGCGAAAGAATTGACTGAGATGAACAGTTGACTCGAATTTTTCAAAGAGTTGAAAGAGTTGATCATTTCAAATCTTCAAAATTCAGTAAAGTAACTTTTTTACCAACTGCAGTTTTGCAAAATTTTCGATCACTTTCAAGCTCTTGAAATTACAGAAAATCAACGAAAAACGTGTTTTTTGTAGGGTTTGAGCTTTTTTGACCATGTTCCACCCCCCTTTGGAACTCCAAAAAATAGTGGATGCTGTGCCTAGAGATATAATAAAATTTTAGAAAAAAATTGCAACGGCTCACCCTCTCCCTATTTACAACATTATTGGAATTTTCAACCCCCCGAAAAAATTGACAAATACGAGACATTTTTTTTGAAAAAATTCTCACATATACCCCTACATAATGTTCACAATCGGTGAAAATTTTAAAAATTTTGGACCCCCCCCCCCCCTCCAGAGATAGAAAATATTGAATTTTGACATAGATATGTCTAATGGCTGGGGTCAATCCTGAAAAAGTGTCCAAATTTTGTGTCCAAATTTTT
>FIZU01011156.1:0-31845 GCA_900064475.1 Pseudococcus longispinus | reverse complement strand
ATGGAAAAACCACATTTTCTGCTTAGAAATTTTTTGTTTCAAATACTGTCGCTGCCAAGTACTTCAGATAGTCAGAAAATTGTCTATAAAGATCAAAAACAAAATGTATATGTTAGACAACGAATATCTTACGATTATTTATTTGGAACTGCTTGGATTCAAGTGTCCGGTATTAAGGCGGTTCATTTAGTGATATCGTATGTATTTTGGATTTTTTTTTTTTTTTTTTTGGTAGTGCAAAATGTGGGTATCATATTTTGTTTCCTTTTTAGATCTTCAGCTGTTTGGGCTTTGACCTCAGAAGATAGCCTTTGAATAATAATTTAGTCATAAAAGCAGATAAACAAAAAGAAAATCGAAATAATGAAAAATTTGATTATATTTCATTTATTGATGACTTGGAAGGATTCAACTAAATTTCCTATAACACTCAAGATTTTTTTATTTTTCCAGAGTACCTCATTCCGAAAATAAATTATAAATGATAGAATCATACAAACCTTGTGTTTTCCTTGGAATTTTGAGAGTGGTTAAAGATTTGAATTAAATCTTGTAAAACTGTAAAAACCTCATTACAAAACCCCGAAAGTTGTGAATCATGTTTTACAATGGCACTGAATTTCTATGCACTTTTCACTGAAAACTGAAAAGTGAAAAATTAATTAGAAATTCCTGAATTCAGAGGTCAGTGCCACCATCATTTTGATATTTTTTGCCATCTTTTTTTTTTTGAAAAAAAAGATATCAACAAATTTTCGGAAAATTGAGCTCAATTTTCATTATCAAGATTGAAACATTTTTTTAAAAAGGAACAAAAATAACGTAGACGGTGAACGAGTATAAAAATATTTTATATTAAAATTTTTTATTACCTATTTTTAATTGCTTTACATTTAAAACCTGAGTTCACTTGTGCTGTGATGTGAATAATTTGTATACTACACTACCTACTACCTATCTACACTCTCTAATGTAAATATGAATAATAAAAATATCAAAAAAAGAATGAACAAACAAACAATTTATGTAATACTTTCTTGTTGTGAAAAATGTTACTTCAAATTTTTTTGAACTTACTTACATATTATTTCCTTTTACTTGATGTCTTCATAATAATTATGCATAAAAAATGGATTTTTAAAAAATGGAACTGAGAGAAAATATCATTTTTACCAGCAAATAATCTTGTTGTCATTAGCAAATAACGACATTTTTCAGATTGAAAAGTAAAACAATTTCTTTTCTATACTCGAATGTATCAAAAAACATTAGAAACAACTAAACAAGCCGCTCTTTATGTCGAAAATTTGTCATTCTCATTATTAATATTTTAGTACCTAGGTATTTAAAATTTTTTTGAATCGATAATTTTTTTTTAAGTACCTATGCTTAAATAGGCTCTAGCTAGTCACTAGGCAGAATTCAGAAAAAACCTAACGGGGTTCTCCCTATAAGATTGATTATTATATTTTCATTTTGAGATTGAGATTTAGCGTTCAACACAGCAACGCTAGATAGAAAAATAAATTATAAAATTTGAAAAAAAATCAAAAAATTTCAAATTTTTAGTTACCATAGTACTGACGCGTAGCGCTGTATGTCTGGGCTGGGACACATTTTTGCTTCCGTGTATTGGCATCACTGAAAAGGAAAAACGTTTGTAAACAAATGAAAATTTTGTATTTTCATCAAGTGATAAGAAAATGAAAACGAGCCTTTTTTTGAGTATAAAAAGTATAAAATTTAGTTAATTAACGAATAATGCATATAATATAGTTTCAAATACGTAACTAGATGGTCTATTATTCAAGTAAACATTTTAAAATTAAATATAGTTCATAGATAACATTCGAACCTCAAGCTTTCAAAATGACTTTCATGGAATTCGTTGGTTGTGCCTTTACGGGTTTCGGGCCCGCGTTTTCATTATTTTATTGGACAATAATGCACGATCCTATCCGTATTATAATTTTGATCGCGAGTTCGTTCTTTTGGCTGTGTTCTTTGCTACTTTCATCCACCTTATGGTTTCTATTCCCTCTGAAAGATTGGATATGGCTGGGTGTTATAACATCAATATGTTTTCAAGAATTATTCAGATATTTAATGTACAGGATATTGCGAAAATCAGAACAAGGTCTTCGTTTAATCACCGAACCTGATTCTGCCATCACGACGAGCTCACATCTGTTATCCTACGTCTCCGGTCTAGGATTCGGCATTGCCAGCGGTGCTTTCTCTTTAGTAAATATTCTAGCCGAACTCAAAGGACCCGGTACAATGGGATTGCTTCATAATGAAAAGGAATATTTTTGCCTGTTTTCGGCATTATTTACTATGTGTTTTGTTTTTTTACAAACCTTCTGGAGCGTTATATTTTTCCAAGGATTAGATACCCAAAATCACACGCTCACAGCATATGTCATAGTTTCGCATATTCTAGTTTCGTGTTCAACTTTATTCAATTCTTACGGATTTAATGGTATTACAATCCTATTTGTGTTTGCTGTTACGATTTTATCTGCAATTATGAGTTATCGTATTGCCGGTGGCGAAACTAAACGTTTTAGTGTCCTATTCAAAATAAAACGTAATTCTACCGCTAGTATCGACTGAGCTAACATTATGTCTTCGTATAGTAATTTTGATAACACTGCTCTTGTGTACTTATATTTTTGTTGTTTGTTTATAAGTCCTTTATCCTCTTGTATGGTCATAAATGAAATTTCCACGAACTTAGTGATTGCTAAATGAAACAAAATAATGATGAACAATGAGTTAGTATTGTATTCTATTCTATGCATTGATGTGAAAATGAAAATATCTGTACTTTGTCATCATTCAAGTTTTATCTTATTATTTTTAATTTAATCATGAAAAATTAACAAATTAAAAAATTGAAAACTGTCCGTGTTTATGTAGTAGACGTGATAGCTCGTTTTGAATATTCAAATCATTCCAGGAAAGATTTTATTCCACTATACAGTAATTATAAGCCAAAATAACGTTCTAATTTTATTCACATTAGATAATTAAATTCGTACGTACGTACTCATTTTTTTTATATTTTGTACATTATCGTTGCCTGTGTAACATTATTTTAAATTTCGATAATGTGTTTTTTACATTTTAATACATATTTTCGTTTCAGAATTTGGTTGCGTTTTATTTTCGATGGAGGAGGGCAGATCGTGAGATTTTTAGGTTAATGGATTTATTGATGGAAGAAAAATATCGCTGGATAGAGTTTCAGAATATTAAAATAATTTATTTCAAAGATTACAACTAGATTGACTTGAACGTGTCACTTTGTTGAAAACTGAAACCAAACAACTTTTTGTGTAAATTCAGGCAACTTCGTTTCAATCTTTCAATGTGCAGTGTGCAGCTGCATGCGGTTATTTACTATTTTCGAGAATTGCATTCCAGTTTTCAGGATTATACTGCACTAACTGAAAAAAATTAGAGGAATTCATATTTAAAGGAAATAGAAAAAGGGATTGAACGATTAGCGCCAGCATGTTATAAATTTTTGTTCCTCATCGCAACGCTGCATGTTGATATTTTCGAAAGTAAAATTTCCCCTCTAATACTAACATGAAAGCATCACCACTTGTAAACGACGTTCAACACACATTCACACATATTTTAGTATTGCTCTTTACAAAGTATCACGCCCCTCCTTTGTCGTTGTTCAGAATGCCCATGCAATCTTTTACCGACTGCGTTTGATTATCGAAGGACTGCTGATAGCGTTTTAGTATTTATATTGGCATTTTAGCACTGTTTCAGTCTATTTCAGTACAGCAACGGTGTTGATACCATTTTAGTTGCAGCAGTTTGTATCCCGTATTTTCGTAGTCTTCTCGTTTCTTGTGACAAGTAAGTCCTAAAATACTAATTTACTAGTTACCTGTGTTAGACTAACGAATAGTTTTGTTCATTTCCTTTACATTACCCCTAGTCAAAAACTGAGGTAATAGTGTTTATAGAATTCGAAAGTATAATTCTAATTTTGGAATAAACCGAGGCTATCTTCATGTAGCCTTGCGTTGTACTAATATTTTAAAAATGTGTATTTGTTTATTTACACGTCTTGTTCAAAAATCGGCAAAGTAGTTGTTACTTGTTGTAATAGATTGATCCAATTTTAAATTGCAATTACTCATTTTTACATCATTGACGTTATTCCGTTATCATTTTTTTTTTCATTTTGGCTCTTATCAAATTTTCTAAATACGTAGAAATTTTCAATACTTTGCACGGCTAATCATCACTAATTTATCTTTTTTAGAAAAGTTGGATATGTGCATAAAACAAATACACACTAACACACTTCATCTTTTTTACGTAGAAATCTAAAGAAATGTAAGAAAAAATGTCTGAAAATCCAACCCCTCGAGTTCTCTCTTTACGTCATAAAGAAAGTTCATTCTCGTAACCGATGTACCTGCGATGACGTCAATGAGTATCCTAACGACCGTAGGATTTTGTATTCTGCCCCGTCGCCTTTCATCCCATTTCTCTCAGCTTCAGTGCTTCAGTTTATAACAAGGTGTAGTTGAGAAATCAAGTGGGATATACGTGCTCGAAACTAAAAAATAATACGAAAAAGTCAATTTTCAACATTGTTGTGAAATTTTTTACAAAAATAGTGCAAATAGTAGATAATATTAGGTAGGTGGTTTAGTATTGTTACGATGTTATCAATATTTCGCCATTTCTTGCGAAATTGGCGACAGTGGTGCAAGAAATGGATAAACATTATACAGGGTGTTTCAACTCGAAGTTTGACTATTGCGGTGCATTTGCCTTTAAATTAAACCATTCGATCGAATTTATTCATTTTTCATATCTTGAATTATTCGAACATGGTGTAGATATTCGAATCATTCAGGATATTATTTAAAGAGAAATTAAATTCAGCGATGGTTTCATCACAGGTGCATCCATCCCCCTCTTTGACGGAATCGATGATCGATCAAGGGTATGCTCTCGTTTGTGGTTATCAGTAGGTATATGAATTTAAGTAGAATTTAGAATCGTGATTTCTCGGTGAATACTCCACGTAATGTAAAATTTTTATAGGCCTATATACTTTTTTATGACCATATCTTTTCACGTTACTTTCTAGTTTTTCAAAAATGGGTATATTTATTGAAAAAATTGAAATTCAGAAATCAGTTTCCGGCTTGTTTTGGGGGAATTATTTTGACAGCTTAGAATGATTTGATGAAAAAAGCGTAGATAACGTCAAAAGACATTTCTCTGCCAACACGAAACATGTAAAAAAAATGAAGGAATATCCAATATTCGGGGAAATAGACGATCCCAAGTTTTGAAGTTTTGTACAGATATTATGGAGACTTGTGATTATGCGGAGTGCAGGGGGTCAGGATCTAGAACCTGATTGGTTCAAATTTTATTTTTGTGCTGCTTAGAATCACAAGATAGGAAATCCAATTTGGTAGGGAGAACAAACGGTCGAAGGAACATATTTACACTTAACTCTGTAAGCAGGGGTTTGGGAGCGAATCAATTGTTGTTTCGCTCGCTCACCATTTCCGATCAGCACTCACCAGCAGGGATGGAAAACTGAAACTGTAACTGAAAACTGAAAATAACTGGAACTTAATTAAAAAAACTGAAACTGAAACTGGAACTTGAAAAGTGAAAATTAGAAACTGGAAACTAGAAAGTAGAAACTGGAATTGAAAAAATGAGAACTGAAAGCTAGAAATTTTAACGGGAAGTGAAATGAATTTCAGTTCCAGTTTTGTTTGTAACTTTGTCTGTATTGTGCAATTAAAAATATAAAATACATCACTGTAGAAGGCTACAAGCGTAAATGTATTGAAAAAAAAAACTGGGAACTAGAAACTGAAAACAAGAACTAAAAAATTGAAAACTGAAAACTGAAAACTGGAACTAGAACTTGAACTTGAAAACTACAAACTGGAACTAAAAAAATGAGAACTGAAAACTTAAACTTATCATTTCAGTTTTCCATCCCTGATCACCAGTGATGGAAAACTGGAAAAAACTGAAACTAAAATGAAAAAAACTGGAACTGGAACCAGAAAAAAATGAGAACTGAAACTAAAATTGAAACTGGAACTAAAATCATTTCAGTTTTCCAGAGATGTCATTTTTCAGTTTTATCACTACTAGTTACGAACACAGTTTTAGAATTTTTTGATTTTTTCTATGGATTAGAATTAGAAATTAGACTATGGCAAAAAAAAATGGGAACTGAAACTGGAACTGGAACTGAAACTAAAAGTCTAAAACTAAAACTAGAAAAAACATGAGAACTGAAACTGAAACTAAAATCTTTTCAGTTTTCCAGCACTGCCGATCACTCGCTCTTTTAGAAACCGTTTTATTCGTTCTCTCCTATTCACTCTTTCAAGATTTGAATTTTTTATTTACTCGCTCCCCTAAATCACTCTTCACTTCTCAGAAAAATATTGTTTTACTTTACTCCCTTTTTCTCACTTTTTTGAGGCTCTTATGTAGTTTTTGCCTGTTTTTCCATTATTTTTTCGTGTTTTTTTCGATTCACTCGTAGTCATTTGCAATTTTATTCACTCACTCTTTATTCGCCATTCAAAGGCTCGAAATCGTTCCACTCGCTCCTCTTTTTCGCTCTCCTCTTACTTGCTCCCAATTAGGTGTGGAAAACTGAAAAACGAAACTGAAAACTGAAATGATTTTTCAAAATTGAAACTGAAACTGAAACTGAAAAGTCAAAAACTGAAACGGAAAAAATTATTGGTTTCAGTTTAATTTTTTATTTTTTGTGACGATTGATGCTGAATCTGTATGAATGATCGTACAAAGTTTCAAATTCACGGTTTTTTGATTGATAATCATAATTTTTAGGCCTAATTGTTTTTTCACTCAAAATGGTCGTACAAAATGTCAATATTATGGTTCTTTGATACGACGCATAACCTGATTTATTAAATTGATTTTTTTTCGTTGGTAAAGAAAAAAAAATTGAAGTAAAAAAAATGAAAACTGAAACTGAAAACTGAGAAGCTCAAAACTGAAATTGAAACTGAAAAGTGAAACTGAAACCTCCATAACTGAAAACTTTTCAGTTTTCCGCCCCTACTCCCATTCCCTGCCTCTAAGTGCTTTCTCGATTATGACTTTTTTCAAATTTGTGTTTCGAAATGTTTATCAAGTAATATCTTCTATGAAATCATTGTTTGTTACAAAGTCACATCATTATTTAATACTTTGTATTCGTACGTGTCAATAAGTACTTCTTTCAGTACGTGCTTCGATCGCTTTATTTTCCAACTATTAATATGCAGTTCCAGCTTACATCGCGATTCTTTCGCAAGTTGCGAGCTAAATTAAATCCTACACGTTAATTTCACGTGAATCGAATCGATCCTTAAGAGAGAAATCTTTTTAAAATGCGCCACTAAAACTGGTTTTGTACAGTACTTTATTTTAAAATACATACATACCATCAGGGACACATTAGCATACGCCTGAGATGCATACCTTTCGCTAAGGTTCATTTGTATCGAATTAGTTGACTGGTGACATTCCTGTAGGTAACGGAAAGTTTCCAAAGAGGAATTGTATTATAGAAATTATTCTTATTGAGTTCATTTTACTGATCGGTTGCAGCGAAATTACGTGCATATAAAAATGGAGATGAGAAACGAAGAATTGTACCCACTCATGTATGGCAAATTCTGGGGAAAACAATCTGAAGTGGAAAATTCGCTCGACCTGAGCGAAAACGCTTTTGAAAACAAAGTATGTATGATTTTTTTAATTTTAACTAACGTACTTTAAAGTCATGGACAAGTTTTACAAAAACGAGGATTTATCATTGCTAAATATATACACCTACTCGTAATATTGTAAGCTTTGAAATAAGGCTTTAATTGCTAATGAGGTAATTGCATTCATTACTTACTTGGTATAAATTAATTTTAAATATCGATAAACGAAAATCGTTTATTGATCTCTATATAAATTGATTTCTCAAATGCCATTTCAGTTCTGGCATCAGATGATGAACGTTCTATCGTTGTTTTTTTTATAGACTTTTAGAGTAGTGTTTTTGCGGTTTACCTAAATTTTTTTTTCAAAGTATTAATTTTTTATTAAGTCAATATGTTTGTCCGATCGATTTTTTCGAGAATGAAATATGGAAAAATTTTCAATTTCAATAATTACGAACAAAAATTTGTTGTGGTAAGGTTTTGAACAAATATTGCCATATTGAAATCAACTATGCTTTACATTGCATTATTTATATTCAACTGCTTGATCCACACAATATTTATCATCATTTTTTTGATACTTCGATAATTACTGAAATACGTTTCATGATATCAACATTTGCTTCTGCTAGAAATCATCATGTGCGTGGATGGATTAAATCCAGTAGGTATGCTTTATTATTGAAATTTATGCTGATTTGAAAACAAAAAACGAGATATTTCTCAAATAGTCATTCTAAGTAATATTCGATAAGAAAAAAAAAGAAAAAAAAATGAAAATTGCCTATTTTTATGAATTTAACTGAACGATTGATTCTACTTGAACAAATTCATTTTTTTTCAAATTCTAATAATGTTTATTGAAAGATCGCAAGTCAAGTTCAAATAGTGAATTTTCTCCTTTGAATTGTTTTCCAATGTTCGAAATATTACATTAGCTATTCTTATCAAATTCTTATTCTACCTATTTCTATTTTTTTCTACTCGAATTATCACTTCGAAAAAGTGAAAAATTATTTATTTACGTTGTATGTTTTGAACCACGTCGAGTTGTTGACTGGAAAAATTATGCGATAATTCGAACACTTACCTACGATTTTAGAATAAAATTTTTGCGACTTATTTAAAATTGAAATTAAAAATAAGGAAGGTTATGGAAGAACATATATAATTTAGTAAACAAAATTTGTGTACAATTTTTGCTCGCCGAATTTTTTATTTTTATTCGCAATAAATTAACATAATCACGTTATTGGCACATCGAATAAATTACTTTCCAATTTCTAGCTACTTCCACCACTAGTATCAAAATTAGTCGCAATTTTTCCAGAAAGAAAACAATATTCTGCATTTCATTGAAAAAAAAAAACAAATTTTTCAAAAACCGTCGACGTACGACAATGTTATTTTTAGTATCCTTATCTGAAATTATAGTTCACTAATGTTATTTTCTGTTGATTAAATTCTTGGCGAGCTCGCAATATTTTCCTGTAACCGAATCGGCGGTGTTATATCTCATTGTGCAAATATCAAAAGAAATATTTCCTTCGGCTAAATAATGTGGCTTACCTAGCTATTCAAGTTGATAAAATATGCTTGTATGAAAAAGCTGCAGCCATAATAAGAATAAAAGTCTATCGCCGTAATCAGCAGGTGATAATTAATGGCAATTTTTTTTATTCTACGATCTACGACGACCACTTCGCGATATTCGCATTGCAGTTATTAATACCTTGGCACGAACTGTTCACGTGATTTCTTCTAATTCAATTAGCTGTGCGTATCTTGATACCAGACGAATGACATTTTAAAAGTAGGATACCTCTACGGCTTTGTTTATTCAGCATCGTCGACTAATTTATTTACTCATTCGTCTTTTTTTTTCCTGCCGGTTTAAAAATAGCTCGGGTAAATTCTATGTTGAAACTGGACTTGCGATTTTTCAAATGACCATTACGATGGTTGAAATTGGTAAAATGAAAATTATAACAAATACTCGAGTGTAGGTAATGCTACACATACGAAGAAAGGAGATATTTAACATGTTTTCAATGATGCTTTGCATAGACACGAGATGCCTACGTAAAGATATATTATCTAACAAAAATATATATGTACCATGAAATCTTGGGACTGCTGCAGTCACCAAAGCGATTTTAATTTGGTGATATTTACAGCCAAGTTTCCAAGGAGGAATGCTCCCCTTTCGAAAAACGATGCTAAAGTTTATCCTATTTTACCTGTGTAGGTGATTAACCAAAACAGGTAGGTATATCGATAAAATGTGTTAGAGTGAAATGATTGAATATTATCTTCGATCACATACATATTTATAATTAACGTTGATGTATACAAATGAAATACAAACTGATGTAACACTCGTAAGAGTTTTACGCCAAATTAAATTACATTTGACCTATCGTAAAAATTATTCGATATTATCGATCGTTTTATCGTGAAATCCATTAGTACACAACTTGTAAGTTGAAAGTGAACGCTTCAACTTAGAAGTCTATATCTTAATTGATTTTACGATCGAATAATTTTAATTACGATTTATTAACGATAATTTTCATATAGCTTATGCAAAAAAACATCACCAAATCGTAATACAATATTGTATGTTGTTTTTGATTTAAATGTTCGGAATGTTTTTAGTTCAAGTTTTGTTTGGTGGAATGTATGTAGGTATTTATCTATTTGATAATTTTGGGAATAGGGATGGAGGATGGTCAATGATTGTTAATCAATTACTTTTTTCTTATTATTTCAAGCAATAGATAAATATTGCCAATTACCTACCAAATTAAAACAAAAACTGTTGTAAAAATAAAATTTTTGGGAAGAATTGAATTTTTATGTTTTTTAGCTTTTGAGCTTACGGAGTGAGGCATGGTTCACCATGCAGTTTTTCATTTCAGTTTCAATTTAGATTTTCACAGTTCTCAGTTTTTCAATTTTTTTTTTAATTTCAAAAAAATTCAATTTGTAAGCTAAAATTGACACTAGAGAGCGGAAATTTCAAATACCTACTAATTATAATTAATTATTAATTTTCAAATGTTATTTCAATTTTTACATTTCGAGTCGTTTTTAATTTTTTGGATCAATAAATAAATGATATCTCCTACTTGGTGACGTGATCTTATAAGTTAAGAATTATGATCAGAAAATCAGGAAAAAATCGAAAACATTTGAAAAAGTAGGAACTGGAACTAAAAAAACATTTCGTTTCAGTCCCAGATTGCAGGCCTTTAAAAATTTAGTGTTCAGTTTTCGCATTCAAGTTCCAGTTCCAGTTTTTTCTAGTCCTCAGTTCCAGGGATGGAAAACTGAAAAATGAAACTGAAACTGAAATCGATAAAACTGAAACTAAAATAATTTTTCGAGACTGAAACTGAAACTAAAACTAAAACTGAAAAATCCAAAACTGAAACTGAAAACTAGAACAGTGTTGGCAAAACCGAAATATTTCAGTTTCGCTTTTCAGTTTTCGCTTTCGGTTTTCACGTTTCAGTTTCGGTTTTTTTCGGTTTTGCCAACACTGAACTGGAAATTGAAACTGAAAAAATTATTGGTTTCAGTTTCAGTTTCAGTTTTTTCTTTATCCTAATAAATGTAAATTCTTGTTCCGTTTCAACGTCACCTTTGGTTAGGGATGGAAAAGTGAGAAGCGAAATAAAACTGAAATTATTTTTTGAGACTAAAACTAGAACTGAAAAATCCAATATTGAAACTAAAACTAAAACTGAAAAGTGAAACTGAAACCCCCAAAACTGAAAACTGAAACTGAAATTATTTCAGTTTTCCATCCCTGCCTAGTTCCATTTCTAATTCCAGTTTCAGTATACCCCTGTCTCAGGAATGGAAAACTAAAACTAAAGTAAAACTGAAATCGAACAGTGATAGAAAACTGGAACTGAAACTAAAACTGAAAACTGAAAAAAACTAGAACTAAAATGAGTGAACTAGAACTGGAGCTAAAAAAAAATGAAAACTGAAACTAATGTCTATTCAGTTCTTGCAGTGATGCGATTTTTCAGTTTTGCCTTTTTTTATTATATATTTTTCACAGTTGTTAGCTTGTCAAGTTTTACTGATTGAGCAACCCTGCTCAACATTTTATGAAAAACCTGCTGTGCGGTGATAAATTGAATAAATTTTTTTATAAAGTTTGAATTTTTTTACAAAAATTTGATTTTTTTTTATGAAAATTCGAATTTCTTACAAAAATCTGAATTTGTTACAAAAATTTTAATTTGTTATAAAATTTTAAATTTTTTTACAAAGTTTGAATTTTTTACAAAAATTTGATTTTTTAACAGCAGTTTGAATTTTTTACAGAAATTTACATTTTTTACGAAAGTTTGAATTTTTTACAGAAATTTACATTTTTTACAAAAGTTTAAATTTTTACAAAAATTCAAACTTCTCACAAAAATTTTAATTTGTTATAAAATTTAGAATTTTTTGCAAAAATTTAAATTTGTTACAAAAGTTTGAATTTTTTACAAAAGATTGAATTTTTTACAAAAGTTTGAATTTTTACAAAAATTCGAATTTCTCACAAAAATTTGAATTTCTCACAAAAATTTAAATTTGTTATAAAATTTAAAATTTTTTGCAAAAATTTGGATTTGTTACAAAAATTTTGAATTTTTTACAGAAATTTAAATTTTTCAAAAATTTGAATTTGTTATAAAATTTAAAATTTTTTGCAAAAATTTGGATTTGTTACAAAATATTTGAATTTTTTACAGAAATTTAAATTTTTCAAAAATTTGAATTTTTTACAAAAGATTGAATTTACAAAAGTTTAAATTTTTACAAAAATTCGAATTTCTCACAAAAATTTGAATTTGTTATAAAATTTAAAATTTTTTGCAAAAATTTGAATTTGTTACAAAAATTTTAATTTTTTACAAAATTTTGAATTTTTTTAAAAATTTAAATACAAATTGATAAAAAAAAATCAACTATCAACTTGAAAAATGAGAATAAAAACTAGAACTGAAACTAAAAAAAAAAACTGAAAAACTAAAAAAAAAAGTAGAGCTGAAACTGAAACTAATATTTGAAAAGAAACAAGAAAAACTGAAAACTGAAAGCAAAACTGAAACTAAAAACTGGAACTGAAAAAATTCATGGTTTTCAGTTTAAGTTTTTTGTTGATGCTGAAATCTGATTTTAAATGCATTTTATTTTTTTCTAATACAAAATCTTATAAAGAAAATTTTTAAATCGAATTTTTAAAAAATTGAAAATAATAAAATGGAAGGTTTGGTTTTTCTTTTTCCCAAATTTTTTTTAATGAACTAAAAATCGACATCAAATCAAATAGTGACATTGATAACTGATAATTTTTCAGTTTTCCATTCCTGGAACTCCGTCTCTTCCAGGACTAAAAAACCTCAATTCTATCCCCCCCTTAAAGTTATAAACTTGTCTACCTACTTAATTAGCTTTATTTAACCTATATTATTTCCACTTTTCGAAACGTTGATTGAAAACTGTTCTGCTTCTTAAATCAAACCGAACATTTCGATTTGCAATGAAATTGATTTTGTGTTATGTTTTATACGTATTTATATTTTACATATCTTTTGTTGGTCACAATTGTTATGCTTTTTAGCAGGTTGTTATTTACATCAGTGACGGATGTTCAGTGTTCAATTTAAAGACACTGGTTATCAGAGTAGAGAACAGTGAGTGTTGAATCTGAGGCAATTAAATTTTTGTCTATTTATTTGTTTTACCTATAATACTTTAGTAGATAGTTACATATTTATTTATATATTTTTCATCAATTCGTACCACAGAGAAAGTTGAAAATCGATGCAGCTTGTTCTTTGCCAATTAAAAATCCAAGTCGTAAAACCAATAATTGTTTAGATGTAATATTCACATAATTTTATGACGAAAAAAATGATTGATTTATTTCCTATTCAATGAACCCAGGAATTTATGAAATCAAAAGCTACAATGCTACATTACTCTATACTTTCTCTGTCGTACTTGTAAAGTAAATAAAAAAAATAATTAAAAAATATGCAAAATTAATAAAGAAAAATTAGAAATGGAAAATTTCCATATTACCTACGAGAAATATTACCCTTACGAATGATTCTTATTGAATTAAAAATAACTCATAAAGGTGTGCTTCGAATCGAACGTGATATCGATGAAGTTTTATCTTGAATTAGGTAAAACGTGCGTTTCGATCGAGTATTTGATGTACGTAATTTATCCTCGACAATGAGTGAATGAAGTTTTTATTAGTCGAGATAATTTTTATCTAATTATTTTTCATGATGAGATAAGAGTACGACGTTTTACCTGAAGTGTTAATGTCTGACAATGAGCTATACAAGGCTTGGAAATTGAGTCAATAACGGATATATCGGTATCAATTTGTGAATTTCGATTAGTTAGTTATGATGTAAGAATTATTTGGCAGCGTTATGACCGAACGAGTGATTGACATAGTGTATTTTTAATTAATACACATTGAAGATAACATGATAAGGGGATTATGATATAATAAATGAGACATTGTTGCGTTTTAGATTTACCTATCAAAAGAAAGGGCGTGAATATTTTCAAGCATGAGTAATAAATACAGTTTGTAAATGAATGTTTATTAAAGTTATGAATTAATTGGCTAGCTTCGATTTTGTAATTTATTCAGGTACTCGTAGAATCGATTCCAATTTCCAATTATCATTGATTTTCCCAAAAATCCAATTACGAATCCGAAAATTAATATCCTTACATGATATTCGATATCTGTGTCTGTAATATCTGCTCATTCTTTGTTCTTCTTCATCATTTCATCAGTACTTCATTTAATCCTGGTTTTTTTCTACTGTCAAACTGACATGACAACGTGTCAAATTATCAACTTAAAATAACTTAAACGTAGATATCATGGAAATATTTAAAAAGATATCTGCATATTTTGACATAATTCTTATCAATGACATTATTTTTATAACCTATCTGTATCGTATGGTAATGATGTTTCATCAAGTATTCTTCGAATTATATGTATACTTGTGTACTTACGAGTATATGTATCATCGTAATTTCCCTAAAATATTTCCAATCTCAATTTTGAAGACAAGGGTCAAAGGGGACATTTTATTTGAGCTGATAACACGTCGATTAGTTCAAGTTGATGTGCGATAATTTTGGCAAATAGGTATTTAGTAGGTATAATCTGACATATTCGCATACATTAATTTCGGATTTAGTGTGTTTTGGGTGGAAGGAGGAGGAAGAGGGGGTACCGGTACTTATTGATAAAATTTAATGCAGCTAATGGAAAAATCAATAGGTCAATTTGAATAAAACTAGAAAATTTGTTACCTACTTGAATAATTTTTTTTTGATAACGTTGTTTTAACGCCATTATTTCAATCATATATTGCTTGGAAAATATTTTCTGTACCTAATTTATGTAGGTACCTACATATTACATGTGTCTGCATCTGCACTTCAAACAGCTCGATTTTTTTGAGTACCCTCGTTCAGCAACCAGCTGAATAAATATAGCAGTTTTTTCAAATATTTTACAACAAAAAAAAAAAAAAATCATCCAGTTATATGAATTTCATAACTGTTGACAAGCTAAAGCTTCATTTATGGAACTTGTTCCTAAATTCTAATTTTTACTACTCAAAAAGCATTTGGGATGAATTTCCCTTTTTGCTTGAGAACCCCTGATTATATTTTATCATCACACTGTATTTTCGTTTCCAGTTAATTTCTCTTTGGAATAATTTCATATGTCTTAGTAGATACCATACCTACTAATCTAATTCTAATATTATTTCTAGATATCCTGCTCTCTTATCAATCCCCAATCTTAGTGCATGCCTTTTTTTTTCAACCAAAATTTATAAGTAGGTATTGATAACCATTTTTGTAGATTATTAATTTTGATTAATAAGCCTAATACATATACAACGAAACAAAATTCTGTGTGTAGAAAAAGGTTTAATTGAAATTTCTTAGCAGGTGATTTAATTTTACCAACATTAGGTACCAATTATTTGTGGTCTCCGTTCTCATGGCTCGTTTTTGGTTTTGGAATCAAAACGTATCCATTGAATAAATGAAAGTTAGTTTCACTATCAAACAGTTGCCTGAAATTGACTGAAATTTTTAGTGATTTTATTTCAATTTTAGATTGTCCTTTGGAATTTCTTTCAAATTTTTCAATTTTTGCTTTAAAAAGCTGAAATTAGGCTTTGAAGTTCTGATGACGTCATCAAATTTAGATAATAGTTTGGTTATATATTTAATTTCGTTTATATTTCATTGGTAAATTTGATTAGAAAAATCACTTTTTATTAACTCCGTAATGATAATGACGTCATTAAAAATTTAAACGATAATTGCAGCTTTTTGAAAGGAAAAATTGTCAAAAAATGAAAATTTCGAAACAGGAAATTGTAGGTTTTCCGAGGGAAATTTTGAAAAAAGTTGATACATTGATGTGAAATTAAGGGGAGGGGGGGTAACAGAAAATTTTAGTTTGAATAATATAAAATGATTTCAATGTGTTTAGATCCTTTGGAAAAATTTTCAGGATTTTTATTGTAAAAAGCTGCAATTACGCTTCAAGGGCTGAACGACAGTGGCGTATTTGAGGGGAAGGGGGAGAGGGGGCTCGACCCCCTTGACGACTGAAAAGTTGAAAGAAATGATGAAATTCAAGCTTTTAAATTAATTTTTCTGCAAAAATTTTCGCCCAAGCGAATTCACTTATATTTGGATAAAATAATGAGTATTTTTGAAAATTTTACATGAGGAGCATAGCAGGGTAAAAATGGTGAATCGGCCCTTGACCGGGATTTTCGAACTTTCTAGCGGAAGTTGGTCCTTGGGGTCTAAAAACTCGCTACTAAAAATTTTGGCTCCCTACCTCACTCCTAACCTCCCATATCGCCCGAAATGTCGATTTCCCTTATTAATATCTGCATTCCGAAATTCCCAACCGAATTTTTTCAAACTTGCAGGGATGATGGACCATACCAAGAGTCATCTCTCGAAATTTTTTCAATTTTTTTCGAATCTTCTTTCATACTGAAATCCAAGTTTTAAGATTTCAAAGTGTAATATCGTCATGTTGTTTCAGACCTGGCAAAAAAATCTTGATATATATTATGTAGTGTACCTATATGTAAAACATATATGTTTTTCAGAATTTTTTAATATGGAGGAAGACCTACCAAAAATTCAAAAAATCAATTTTTTTCATCATTTTCTGCTCTTAAACGCCTTATTTTTGGGTAAAAAATTTTTTACTGCAAAATATCATAAGAACACCTAAAAACACCATTAACCTGAATTTGAACAAAATTCGTTCATTTCTTTCATATTTTCCAATTTTTGTTTAAAATACCCGAATGACGCTATTTTAGGAAACCACAACCCCCTCTGAGATGGCTTGGTGATCTGAAATTCATGTCTGGACATGTTTCAACTCGATATTTGTCATAAATTGCAATTTCATCAAATTCAAAATTTTTTGATTTTTTTTTTCATTTTGTTTAACACAATTTTTCGGATTAAAAAATATTTAATTCGTAAGAATTGATAAAAAAAATTAAAAACCTACTATTTTGTTGAAATTGCAGTGTACGACAAATATCGAGTTGAATGAAACATTCTCAGTCATGAATTTTAGGCCCTCAGATCACCAGGGGGGGGGGGTCGTGGGTTCCCAAAATGGCCTCATTTTAGTATTTTAAAATTAATTTGAAAAAAATAGAAAAAATTAACAAATTTGGTTCAGATTCAGGTTAATGGTGAGTTTAGGTGTCATTGATGATATATTGCAAGAAAAAATATTTTCACCCAAAAATGATCGCTTTAAGGGTGAAAAATGGTAGAAAAAATCGATTTTTGAAATTTTGAAGGTCTTCCACCATATTAAAAAATTCTGAAAAAATATATGTTGTACATATACCTATACTACATAATTTATATCAAGATTTTTTTTGCAAGTCTAAAACAACCTTTAGATATTACGTTTTGAAGTCTTAAAACTCAGATTTCAGTACGAAAGAAGATTTGAGAAAAATTGAAAAAATTCCCAAAAATGACCCTTGATATGGTCCATCATTTCTGCAAGTTTGAAAAAATTCGGTTGGGAATTTCAGAATACAGAAATTTATAAGGGAAATCGAAATTTCGGCGGATATGAGGGGTTAGGGGTGAGTTGGGGAGCCAAAATTTTTACCAGCGAGTTTTTAGATCATAAGGACCAACTTCCGCTGGAAAGTTCGAAAATCCCAGCCAAGGGTCGATTCACCATTCTTAACCGGCTATGCTCTTTTGAAAAAAGTTGATACATTGCTGTGAAATTGAAGAGGGGGGGGGCCTTGTAGAAAATTTTAGAAAAATTTGGTTTGAATATTAAAGTATCTACTTGAATGTTTTTCAATTTATGGATCCATTTCAAAAATAATTATGAGCTGAAACCTTGAAAGGATTCCTGAAAGTGGGGGGGGAGGGGGAAAAATTAATATATGATTTCAATGTGTAGATGGTCGTTTGGGAACATGTTCAGGATTTTTATTGTAAAAAGCTGCAATTATGCTTTGAAGGCTGAACGACGGTGACGCATTTAAAAAGAGGAGGAGGAGGCTGGGTCCCCTTGACGACTGAAAAATTGAAAGAAATGATGAAATTCAAGCTTTTAAATTCCCTTTTCTGAAAAAATTTTCGACCAAGCGAATTCGCTTATTTTGATAAAATAATGAGTATTTTTGAAAATTTTACATAAAATTTCTTTTTTTTCGCCAAAATTTTCTCCTCTCTTTTTGATTACCTGTCTAAGGAATTTTTTTTAAATGTTGGTGAATTGAGTCAATTATATATTTGATTATTTTTTGAAAATTGGTGTTCGTTTAGTTTTTCAAATAAAAGTTAGGAATCAATTTAATTTTCGAATCAAGTTGGCATGATTGCGCGAAAGGCGAGGGGGTCGTATGAGATGAATTTTCTTTCAAAATAATTAGGTATTTGCTAGGCAGATAAAATTTCTGATAGGTACATAGGTATTTAGGTATACGTAGCTACGTACCTATTTACACAATTTTTTACCTACCTACTTAAGTATTCTTTTTGAGCCTGAACAAACTAACGATTACCAAATTTTGCTACATTTTATAAAATGTGGTCTCTTTTAGAGTCCAGCATATTCTACTTCTTTTTATTACGACCTTTCCTTATTTACCTACCCCTGATTTATGAGCATTCGTGTACTTACGATTGTTGTTTTGAGAATTTGTTGATTTATGTGGAATTCCAGGCGAAAGAATGTTTGTTTGATGTTCCACGAGTGATTTAATTTGCTATTTTAGTGGATAAAAAAGAACGAGAACGATTTTCTGTGCGAATGGTGTAAAGTTGAAAGATTGATAGTTGTATTTAAGAAGTCGTTAGAATGTTTCGATCAGACTGCTTTAAGGTGTGATTTGATTGTTGAATTGATAAAGAATTAGCTCTGAAAGATAAGTGCGAGATTAGGAGAGAGCTTAACTGACTTGACTTACTTCAATATCTACATCAACTTACATTTTTACGTACTGTAACTTTTCAATTTTATTTGCTAAACACTTATTTTCGTTTTGACTCATTTTTAAAATAAAAACTAAAGTTTAACGAATTAAGTACCTAACTACGTAAACTTTTTTTTTTTGATACGTTGAGACTTGACGAAGCTAATAATAACTCGTGCATTTTTTAAACAATTTTTGGGGAATTTAAAATTTTTTTCAGCAATAAAATACCTACGATAAGTTCTTATTTGATTACTTTCCAAACCATAGGTAAAAAAATTAATTGATTTGAATTGAAAAAAATACCAACAAAGTGGGTAATAACTTGCCTATCGTTGAAACGAATCTCATTGTATGTTTATTACTGATTTATTGTAAAAATGTAGGTAGGTATTGCATTCTCATTATAAAAACAATGGAGAATTGCTACTTGCCAAAGGTAAATAAAACAATGCTGCATTGTTATACTTGTAGTTACCTAATCATGGAAAACATAACAATTTTTCATCCTTAATGAATCATCATTTTTTATATATTTTGGTAAACGATGCGAAGCTTTGGTTGATATATAGATAAGGTTCAATAAGCTGGGGGCTTAGCGATGAAAAAATTTATTGTTTTTCTTTGCTCTATGTGATGTGATGCAATTCGTGAAATTGTAGCAAAATTTTTCGACATATTGGTGGCTTTATTGGGATTAGCATATGTCATTATATTCATTTCTATTCACATCGATACTTATGTAAGCTCATACGTATACTCAATACTTATTACCTAACTACATTCGTACCTACTTCATTGATTATATACCTATACATTTACATAACAAACGATAACGGTGCTTAACTTACTATTTAAGTAGGAAAAAACCCAACTCGACTAAATAATCTTTTTGTTGCAATATTAAAAACATAATTTCGCCGTTTGATCTGCATTTTACTAATAATGATTTTTTCGTTGTTGTTTTTATCTGTTAGGTCGATAATGAAGACATTGATTTGTACGAAAGTGAAAATCAAATCGAAGATCTTGAAAATCCTCTCAAGGTTTGTTCCCGCCAATAATTGTTATTTCATTAAGATTTTCTACTCGGTCGCCAAAGCCCGAAGATGTAATTTGAAAGGCTATTTGCGTGTTTGTTTTTGCCGCCAGCGAACAAACAACCAATCGTGAAATAGCGTCGTTTAATTAATTAAATATGATGTAAAAATGTGATGAGTTTCCTTGGTTGGCTTCGAAGGAAACCATAAAGTGTAATTATTTTGAAAAAAGATCACCTTTTGTCATTCGTGATTTCGAGAAGTTGCGTGAAAAAAAAATCATCCATTTTTCTATCGTATCGTTCCTTCGAAGAACATTCAATCTTGCGTGTATTTTGCTCGGGGTTATTTTTCGTAGGGTTTTAAAAAAAAAAATTAAAATTTAGTAAGAAATTAATAGATATTGCTTGGTGAAAATAAGCTCGGCTTATGGTAATCGACGTCGTGTTTACGATTGACTGTTTTCAGGAATTTTCAGTCGAAAGCGAGGATACAGGAAGAGTTGTAACTTATGATGAAAAAGAAGAACCGTCGGTTAGAGTCCTGGATGGAAATGACGTGAATGATATTCCAGCTCGATACTTTGTACCAACTTTGCAACCTTACGAATTTCCCGTCGTTGGCGTTTGGATCGATCGACGAATAGTTCCCGGATTTAAATATCGAGTCAGACCGATCGATAACGAGGTATGGATTTTCATATTCGATGTTGATTATTTCGCTTTCGAGTACGAGCCTTTGTTTACTTTTGCTCAGGAATTCAAAGATGAGTATTTATTCGATGGTAATGGTCTAACGCTTCAAAATATCGGAAATGGATATTCGCGTCGAATTGTCTTTGCTCCTTCCAACGGTCAGTTGAACAACAACACTAATTATTTCTGGTCCGATTCCCGAACCTGGGGATTTGCTTTCCAATTAGAATTGGTTTCGGTTGGAGAAAAGTACACAGTTTATGATATCAGTAATCACCCCGTCGGACATTTGGAAATCGTGCAACTTCAAGTAAGTCGAGAATATACCAGAAAATTTAATAAAAAATTAACGGAATTTAATTTACGACGTGTAGATTATTTCACCCTGTATCAACTTGCATCATTATTTGCTCGATAGTTTCTTACATTAGTTTTATTCCTAACGATGCGTACCAGGTTTAGGGTCGAACCGAACGTTATCCGCTCAGCATTTTAACGCCACATATTTGAAGGCATATTGGCGAATATTTTGATAAAATTATCGTTCATGCGATGATCACGTATAAATAAAATGCTTCGGGTGCTAATTTTTAAGATCGTTGACTGGTATTTTTCATAAAAAAAACCGAATTCATTTCCTTTTTGAGATAGCATTCAACGTGTGGAGGTTTTCATCCGTTTGTTGAATGGATAATCGATTTTTCGATTAAAAACAATGATTTTTATCAGTCCTTTTTTTCTATCTATTAGTTTTGCGCGCATTATTTTTCGCTATAATTATAATTCGTGTTGAAAATTATTGAAATTATGATGAAAACTTTTTTTTCGAAAATCATCCACCCATTTAAAGAAAATAATTTGTAAATTAATTTAATCGAGTTGCTAGAATGATGAAAAAAGTGAAAAAATTTCCCCTTATCTTGGAATTATTCATGCTGAATGTAATGGATATCGTTATCAAAATTATATTCTTGTTACAGATGTTATAAATCTTATCCAACTGATGAAAGGGTATAATTTCATTCATCCGTTTTCTATTACAAGTACATATACATTCCAAATGAGATTCTAAAGATTATTATTCGATTGAAATTATCGTTCTAAGATAAAAATCTTTGAAATTTGATAATTTTAATCATCATAATGCTCATTTTCGATGAATTTTTATTGATATGAAATTAGGAGGTTAGCTATTTATAAATGTAAGTAGGCTAGGTAGGCAATTGTGAAATATGATGTAATGATGTAAAATTGTGAAGATGTTTTTCAAAAATGCGACTTTCAAACAAAATTTTCCAATTTGAAATTGATAAGGAGGTAGATTTTTAGTTTAAGTGGTTAGCACAGGTGTATATTATTTTTTGAACACGAGTTAAACAGAAGGCTTTTATTTTAGTACGAATCTAAATAAAATTTTGGGGGAGCGGAGGGGTTTTGGGAAGGGGACACCCCTATTTCTGTACATAAAGGGGTAGGGGTATATTTGGTGTCATTTCCATATAATTCGACTCTCCTGAACTCGATTCAGTTATTACTTTTCTGATTAGAAGTAGAAAAATGGCACAATTGTGAAATTTGGGTTTTAAAAATTGATCAATATTTGGAGAAATGGAGGCAAAATCGCAATTTTTCATTGTTCAGTCCTTTAGGGGTGACTACTTGAGTCAAAAACATGGCTTCGTTATAATTCGAACCTTATCTGAATCCGAATTCGAAGTTAGTTTTCAGGTAGGAAGTACAGGCATGAAATTCGGTCACTTTCAAAGCAAATTTGTTATTATTTTACATGTTGGTCACTTTCTGTCACATTTTCCCAAAATGGTCACTAAAGTCACTTTTTTCAGTTTTTTTTGCCGATGTCTTATTGATAAACAACCAAAAAAAATGAAAAATGTTGGAAATTACTAGAAAAAAATTGCCTGTTCAACGTTTCAACTTGAAAATTTATAATTGCCGCATTCCGATTTGTGGGTTAAACGGTAGTTGTCAGGGATGGAAAACTGAAAACTGAAATAATTTTTCGAGACCAAAACTAAAACTAAAACTGAAAAATCCAAAACTGAAAACTTGAAAAGTCAAAAACTGAAACAATTATTGGTTTCAGTTTCATTTTTTCTTTTTCATGATGATATTGATGCTGAATCTGTATGAAATATTAATGATCGTACAAAGTGTCAAATTCATGTTTTTTTTTATTGATAATCATCATTTTTAATTGTTTTTTCACTCAAAATGATCGTACAAAATGTCAATATTATGGTTCTTATTATGGTTGATACGATGCACAACCTGATTTATTAAATTGAATTTTTTTTCTACGGGAAAGAAAAAAAATTGGAGTAAAAAAAATGAAAACTGAAACTGAAATCAAGAAATCAAAACTAAAACTAAAACTGAAACTGAAACGTGAAAAGTGAAACTGAAACCGCCAAAACTGAAAACTGAAACCCGAAACTGAAACTGAAATTGTTTCAGTTTTCCACCCCTGGTAGTTGTTTTTTCCTAATATTAGAAAATCAGAAAATTTCTGTCATATTGTTGAAGAAGCATTTTTTTTCAAATGGCTGACAAATTCAGCGTGCCCGTCCCTAACAAAAGAAAAAATTTGCTCGCCAAAAAAATCAAAAAAATTCTGATCTGCTTAAATTTCCTTTTGGTGGGTTTGGTTTTTGGGTCACTTTTAAAAAAAATTTTGGCAATTTTTTAAACAATTTTTGGTCACTGAAGTTCCTAAAAAAATTAAAATAGTGGATTTCATGCCTGGAAGTAGGAGCTTTTCGCAGTCGTAGAATTTACACAGCTTAAAATGCCCAATTTTTGCTTAAATTGGCTTTAAATCAAGGAGTCTCATTTCTCAACCTTTTTACCATTAACTAATTAAGGTATAAGACCTTTTTTATCCTGATTCGAACCTCCTAAACTTAAACTGGAAGTTAGTTTCTAGATAGAAACTAAAATCTGAGCTTCATTGACAGAATTTTTTCATTTTCTGTAGAACAGCTCTTCCTCACTTCAAGGTAGAAAAAAAATTGTGGAATAAAAAATGATTGATTTTCAACGCTCTACAACTTTTGTTCGAAACTTTTTTTCGTATCGTCACTTTAGCAAATTTTTTCACCTAGATGTCCCCAAAAAAATTACATCGCAGTAAAAAATCTCGATAAGATAAAAAACTTGAAACAAAAGTTGTAGAGCATTGAAAATCAATCATTTTTTATTCTGAAATTTTTTTTCTGTTCTGCAGTGGTGAGAAGCAATTTTTCTTAGAAGTAAATTGCTATTTTCTAAGAAAAATTGCTTCTCACCACTGCAGAAAAGGAAAAAAATTTCAGAATAAAAAATGATTGATTTTCAATGCTCTACAACTTTTGTTTCAAGTTTTTTGTCGTATCGTGATTTTTTACTGCGATGTAATGAATTTTCACAAAAATTGGCCATTTTCTGCGACACAAACTTCACGATTGTGCGGTCTCCACTTTCAACGAGGAAAAAAATAAGGAATTCGAGTTCACGAGGTTCGAATTGCATGGAAATGATACCAAACATACCCTTGCTCCTTTATGTGCTAAAATAAGGGTGTTTCCATCCCCTTCACCCCCAAAGGAAATTTTTGATGGCTCCTCCAAAATTTTCTTTTGGTTCATTCTCGTGTTCAAAAAAAGAAGTTACTCTGTTTTTTTTGTGTTAACACTATTTGCAGTTTTTCACAGGGATATAATATTTTTCCAATACTAATCATATCTGAATTTTTATTAAAATCGATTTTTTACTATTATTGTTTTCAGAGTCCACAAGAAGAACTCACTCACGCAGTTTTAGATGACAAAAGTGTTGAAAAATCAGCAAGAGTTCACTGTCTAGCAAAAATGGAATGGTTCGACAGTAACGAAATTTGCGTCGTTACGGTAAGAATGCTGACCAAGCAATTTTCAACTTGTACGAAGACTTAGACTAATCGAATTTACCATCGTTTCTCTTACGAATTTTAGATTAGTGGAACGGCTGTCAGTATTAAACGAAGAAATTCATTGGCCAAAGTGAGCAAAATTACTGGCGTGATGATTTCAGGACATCCACGACGTAATTATACTCTGTATCCGGGCGTAGACAACAAGAAAAGGTGTATTACTGTATCCGGCGCTTCATGTAACGACGTCCCCATTAATTACTCGTTAGTCGGATTGGAAAATTTCGAATTACCTGTGATTGGTGAGTAGAACCTTGAAAAATACTTGCATCCTGCTGAAACGTCAACGTTTAGTAATTGGTTTCTGGTTTTTCTAGGTACCTACGTCGATTCTCGTATTTTACCCGGATTCTGTTACAAAGTTCGACCTATCAACAGCAAGCAGCACTTATTTAACGAAAGAGCCCTGAGACTATTATCGATTGGAAACGGTTACAGTAAACGGTTGACTTTTGCTCCTGACGAAAAGAACCTAAATTGTAATCAAAATTACTTCTGGACTGATTCATGGCCTAGCGGATTTGGTTTCGAATTACGGGCTGTCCATTGCAATGCTAAGTTTAATATTTATGCCGAAGACAGATGCGTCGGATATGCCAGTGTTTTTCGAGCTGATAGTCCTCAGTACGAAGAAAAACAAGTTCTGGTAAGAGTAATCATCCTCTGTATTTCAACTTAAGTACTTTTTAAATTTTATGCCATATTAAATAAATTTTATTCGAATGTGCAGGTTCGAGGTGATGATGGTGTAACTATCGTGAAATATGTACATGTCGATATTACCTGCCACGTCGTTCTTCGTATTTCCGAAAACGAAAACGATGTTACCAATGATGAGCAAACGATGAGGGTCTCCGGTACAGCAATGTTAAGAAAATCTTCTC
Organism: Pseudococcus longispinus; assembly: GCA_900064475.1. Lineage (NCBI taxonomy): Eukaryota > Metazoa > Arthropoda > Insecta > Hemiptera > Pseudococcidae > Pseudococcus > Pseudococcus longispinus. The sequence continues at coordinate 5,932 of FIZU01011156.1, read as the reverse complement.
GCGATAAGATTGCCAGATTGGACAGAATCGAGAATATTGGTTTGGATTCGCAGCTGAATGTGTTATTCTTTGCCGAACATTCGAATCTAGTATTCTATGCCGCGTAAAAGAGGAAATTAAACTGCAATATTCTAGTTTATTACTCTGCTGATTAGGTTCTAGAATCGTTTTCTTCATTTAAAGGCTGGTTATTGCGTAATTGTTCCTGAATATATTGTTTGTTAGTTCATACAAAATCTTTTTCTTTTTTTTTTTGTCTACGACGATCTATATTATTATGTTAATCAAATGTTTTAGAAATGACATTCATTTTAATTTTGTTTTATTACTTTTTTAAACAGTTTGTAGTTTGTAGTTTTCATGTTTTATTTTTCTGAGATTCTCAATTTTAAATAAATTGATTTTCATGACTATGGGATTTTTTTGTCGATGAGGTGTGAGGTGGAAAATGAAGTTGTAGAGTGATAAGATTACATCGCAAGTATTGGAATTCAAACAGAAAATATCAGAAAACTGTCTCTCAGAATGTCAGAATAATGAAATTATAAACTGAGTAGAAGAGAAATACCTAAGGAAAATGTAGAAATCGAAATATTTTGAAATGGTACATGAAACAATAATATTGAACGCATTTCAAATGCAAAATTCAATGAATTGTCTTCAATGTTTGATTGAGCTACAAAACTTGATACCTAAACGATAATAGGGCTTTTATGGTTTCGAGGGTTACAAATTTTTTTGCCATTAGGTTTGGTCCTCTTATCAATTTTTTTTATTTCTTCAAAATAACTTGAGAAAGAAATGAATACGAGTACATTAGTTCAGTGAAATAGGGAGATGAAATTGCATTTCTGGTTTTCAAAAAATTTTTTGTTTTAAAATGTTCCTTTCGACGTCCTGATTAACCACTAAAAAGTCCCTGAACCTCACCCCTCGAGAAGTCCCCCCATTGTAGACCCAAAGAGACCCCCTCGCGGGTTTTTGCCCGTAACTATGTAAATATGGGTGAAAATGAAAAAATAGACATAACTAAAATTGAAGTACATAAAATTTGCAACTAAAAAGGTTATATTCATTTTTTTCGAAAAGTGAAGGGGTGGCACAAAAACACGGGTCAAAATATACAGGAGGGAAAATATTTAAAGCCCCTCCCATTTCGCGAATAAGTTATAATTTCGAAAAAAAGCTGCATGTATGCAAATTATGACCCTCCATAGATCCTAAAAAAATTGCCACCCCTCCGCTCCCTCTATATGTCTCATATGTGGACCCTCGTGAACTCCCTTTTCGGTTTAGGCTTATAACTCCTCAATCGTGCCCTTGATCAAAAAAAAGTTTAAATAAACGTTAAAGTAGGCAAAATTTCCTACAAAACTTTTTCCTTACTTTTTCTTTTTATGTTAACGGGTGGCGCGAAAACGTCCATCACTACACACACCGTGTTGTAAGGAAATTAAATTTGGTATATTTCTGTGAATACACGTGGTATGAAATGCGACTAAAATGCGTTTAAACAATAAAATTGTCATAACTAAAATTAAAGTTCATAAAATTTGCAACAAAATTGCTTGTATTCATTTTTGTCGAAAATTCAACGGATGGCACAAAAACAAGTGTTAAAATATACAGGTTGGAACTATAAGAGATTTCCCTTCATTTCTACAAATAAGATATAACGTCGCCGTTGAACTGTAGAAAAAAAGTAATGAAGTAGTTTTGTAAGAAATTTCGTCTACTTTAACGTTTATTTGAACTTTTTTTTTGATCAAGGGCACGGTTGAGGAGTTATAAGCCTAAACAGAAAAGGGGGTTCGTGGGGGTCCACATATGAGACATATCGGGGGAGCGGAGGGGTGGCAATTTTTTTTGGATCTATGAAAGGTCATAATTTGCATGCATGCAGTTTTTTTTCGAAATTATAACTTATTCGCGAAACGGGAGGGACTTTTAAATGTTTTCCCTCCTGTATATTTTGACCCGTGTTTTTGTGCCACCCGTTCACTTTTCGAAAAAAATGAATGGAACCTCTTTTGTAGAAAATTTTATATACTTCAATTTTAGTTATGTCCATTTTTTCATTTTCACACATATTTACATAGTTACGGGCAAAAAACCGCGAAAGGGTCTCTTTGGGTCCACAATTGGGGGACTTCCCGAGGTATGAGGTTCGGGGACTTTTCAGTGGTTAATCAGGACGTCGAAAGGAACATTTTGAAACAAAAAATTTTTTGATAACCCAAAATGCAATTTGCACCATTTTGTTGGTTCAATTTTACTGCCACTGGACTAGTATGATGATTTATAAACTTGCACAAAAACAAAAAGTAATTACATCATTAGAAAGTTTACTTCATCTTCTTTCAAACAAGTTATTATGATGAATTTCCAAAATTACTTCTTTTTCAAGTTATTTTGAAGAAATAAAAAAAAATTGATAAGAAAGAGCCAAACCTAATGGTAAAAAAATATGCAACCCGCGCAACCGTAAAATCCCTATTATTAATTAATAATTATAAAAGTACAATCATGAATCACTTGTCTCATACCATGAAACAATATGAAAAGTGAACCGACTTGTTTTATTTGAACTTTGAAGTTAAACGAACTCTTCGTCTTCGTCCGACGACGCCGACGTGGAATTTTTATTTTTTCATGTTGGTAACATTGCATAAGAAAGCCCCTTTTGGGAAAATTGAAACAGAAAACACATGATATCTCATATGGCTAAATTTCAAAGCACGTGAATGTTGTGTGCAACTGATATAGTAATTAAATATGTGACACTTTATTTTTTTTCGTAAATTTATACGATGATTAAAAACATTCATTGATATACAGTGATGGCAGCAATCATCTCATAACAGTGTACCGACTTGCATATTGCAATTTGAAAATTGCAATTAATCTTCACCATGGGTTGTGTCGAATCGAGATATTGTGTTTCTAAAAATAATACTTCTAAAAAATATATAATTAAGTTGTTAAAAGTTGGATTACGTCGAGAAGAAGTTGAACATGTTTGCAAGCTGTTCGGAGAACAAAAATCGGTTACCAAAGAATTTATACGAGTAAGTAGAAATTCGCTTCTTTAGTGATAAACTGATAAGAATTCGAAAACTGCATTTCAAATTTCAATAGTGTCTGTTATTATTTTTACTCAATATTGAAGTGTTTTAAAACTCGAAAAAATATTCATCAGGTACTTCTAATCGCTCTGAAACCTAAAAACCTCAAAACACGTTGCAAAATTTCGTAACTGATCTAAATTCTTATCATAGTTATCAGTATCGGATGAGATGACGTGTAGTAATTTAAGGTATATGTACTTATGTAACTTCATGCAATTAATTTTCCTGCTTGTAGGAACGATGGAACAAATTATTGACACCTTTTCTTATGGATACATACGAAAGATACCTCGTACAAAAATCAGACAAGAAATATGGCGAAACTACCATCGATGCTGTGGCTTTCAGCATGTTTCTGACAGATTTCGTCAAAGGAACTGTTGAAGATCGAGTCGATATGTATACAGAATTTTTGAAAAAAAACGACGAAGAAGAAATTACCATTACTGATTTACAAGAGGTAAATCGTCTTATTCTCTGCCCCGATTATGAACTGCATAGTTTCAACTTGTTATACATTTTATTTACATGTTTCAGTATCTAGTTCAATTAATGAAATCCGTTTTATTGTTAATGGAAGTCAGAGATGTGGCTCAGTATAAAGAGTGGTTAGAAAGGGGATTTGTATTCAGCGACGATGATATTCATCGTTGGACCGCTGCTACTATTTTGAACGTTTATGATCTCAATAAAATCGTGAGTATTTTTTAAGCTATGTTTTGAAAGAAAAACTGATAATTATGCAAATTTTTACCCAATTTTGGTAATATTGTTTAAATATTTACGAGGAGGTGTTACTGACGTTTATGTAGTTCGTTAATTATTAATCGGCGACCTTGAATGTTTTTAAAATTTTGTAAGAAAATTATTTTTCGATGAATGCTTGGATTATTCATCGTTGTTTTGGTATTTTTATTCCATCGTTTCGATAAGATTAATTTTCAAATGCAACGAACTCGAGTTTCCAACGTTTGGTTTATTTTACTTTTCTATCCGATTTTATCGAGCTTTGCCAATTTCAAATTAATAAATGAAATTACTCGGTGTTTGTTTTTGCTCGATGAAAATAGTCTCGCGAGCTTTCATCGCTCGTCCCAAACGTTTCTATAAAGTATATAACTCAGTTCGTTCATTCCCCGATTCTCGGAACGGTTTGAAAAATCGTATCATCGTCGAAGAATGTGTTAACGTACGTCGTCCAATAAAAATGATTTTTTTCCAAATTATTGCCGAATGTTATTTATTATAAAAACAATTATTTTATATTTTTAGAATTCCTTATCGCAAGATGATCTGACGTCATGGATGACGTTAAATACGGACGTAACTTTACTGCAGAATTTCCTTTTTTATTCGATGTACGATTTGGATAAACTAGAAAGCAGTAAAAATGGAGAACAGAGAAGTATTCATTGTCCATTGCCACATCTAGAATTGAACGTTACGAAAGAAGACTGGAAAGTTATTGTTAATATACCATCGGTCACTTATATTAATAGTCATTTACCTGCGGAAAACAGATATCGATGGCGGTACGATAATTTTTTTTTTAATTTTTCCAATACTTATTGGCTCATTTGTTGTATTGTAATTTAGCATGTTAAAATTTGATCTTTTGTTTTTTAACCATTAGCTTGATATATTCGGCAGATATAAATGGTGAAAGTTTTACCACATTTCGATCCCTAATTTGTAATAAAGGACCTTCTGTGCTCGTCGTGAGAGACGGCGATGGACATATTTTTGGAGGCTATGCTTCGACCAGTTGGCACGTTGGACCTAAATTTTTCGGTAATAAGTATTTCCATTGTTTATTTATTTATCTTTTTTGTAAACTTCGTAGCATGTGAATGTAATTTCGTTGCATTTGAAAGTAATTTTTTTTCGAATACGTACGTATCCATGTGTCGAGTAAAAGAGCACATAACGAGCAATGAATATTTAATGATCAACATTTTATTAGGTTACCTCGTATATAAATTGTATCGAACTCATTTTATATTGAAATTCAACGTCGCAAGACGTAATTGACGTTTTCCTTTTTGTCGAAATTTTCCACTTCATTTCAACGAAGAATAATGAAAGTGAAATTTCCCCATAAATTGTAATTTTTCGCTTATCGAATATCTGGATTAGGAGCGTAGTCGGGTTTATAGGGGTGAATTGGCCCCGGGCACAGAATTTTAAATTATCGAGTGAAAGTTGGTCCTGATAGTTTGAAGCCCCCTTGATAAAATTTTTACCTCGACATCTCAACTCTAAACCCTTCTGGGGCAACTTTGATTTTTTTCAACTTATTTCTTGAAAATTTTTTCTGAAGTCCAAAATACTCAATTCTTGAAAATGAGCAAAAAAAATCAAAGTTGCTCGAATTTGCTGAAATTGCAGTATATGAGAGATATCGACTTGAAACAAGCCCAGACATGATTTCTAGGCCCCTAGGTCATCTTGAAGAGGTTGTGGGTTCCCAAAATGGCGTCATTTGGGTATTTTTGGAAAATCGGGCGTAAATGCCTGAATTTGGTCCAAATGCTGGTTGATGGTGTATTTTGGTGTCACTCCTGATATATTTCTAGAAAAAAATTTTCGACCGGAAATGACCCACTTGAGGCGGAAAAATGAACGAAAAAATCGGTTTTTTTCATTTTTGATGATGACGCACCACGATACAAAGTTTTGTAAAAATATGGGGTTGTACATCTAGACTAAGTACGCAATATAAATTTTTTTCAGAATGGCACCTCTGAAGGGGGTTACCAAAATGGCCCTTAGAAAGTTTAAAATGTCCATTTGACCTTGAAAAA
>FIZU01011151.1:0-13929 GCA_900064475.1 Pseudococcus longispinus | reverse complement strand
TTGAAAATGCGTAAAAATGTGAATATCAAAAAATGACGATGGTGATTACGTCACAATAAAACTTGGCAAGAGCCAATCAAAATGGTTTATGATATAGAATTCCGCAACCATTATGAATTAGCAAAATTTTTCCGTAACCGATTCCGTAGGTTTTTTTTTAGGTAGCAATTCCGCGGTGATTATAAAGAAGGCTTAAATTTCCCAACTAATGATATCGTCACTTCGTCTCGTTATCTAATCTAATCTCATCTGGACTGGATAGCAATTACTCTGTTTAGGTTAATCGGACTTTTCGAATTTTGATACGTTTTTTTTCTTCACTTTTTTTCAACCTGTTATCAAATACAGGGTGTTTCATAGCTACTGTACCTCCTTCCAGCGGGTAAGTAGGCAACTCATGTTGAGCATAAGTAGGTATGTTTGACCACCCTTGGAATTAACGGGGCAATGTTACGCTTATTCAAAAAAAATTTCCAATCTTGCTGCCCGTTTTTGACTTGTCAAGAAATATGAACACGAGCATAACTTTGTTCCTTCAATTCCAAGTGTAGTCAAACATACTAACTTGTGCTCCTTGCTCAATATGAGTTGCCTAATTACCTAGTAGAAGGAAGGATATTAGCTACGAAACACCTTGCGTAGCAATCGAATGGAAATTGTTCACTTCCGTTCCAAACGAAACAAATCAAATTTACAAAATTGAATTCGCTTTTATATGCGCGTTAGTGCACATTACCGCAATTGAAAATACAAATTTTCATCAATCAACGAACCGATAACGATACGTAAAATAGTTTGGGTGGTACTTAGAGATATAAGGGAGCACCCAAGCGCTGCTCTCGTATGGTAATATATTTCCACGATACAACTTTTATTTGGAAAGGAAAAAATAAAATAAATGTTTTCGCACGCAGGAAATGAGGCGAGAATTTCTGAAGCACGCGGACTGGAACGTTATTGTGGTTGATTGGGCAGGAGGATCCTTACCTTTGTATACACAAGCAACCGCCAACACAAGACTAGTCGGTCTCGAGGTGGCCTATTTTATTAATTACCTCAAGGTACTAACCTACAGTTTCACATTTTGTTATACATTATAACGATGGTTATCTTTCTCTGTGTCTTTTCATTAATATTTCTCATTCACACGAATAGGATAACCACGGCTTGAATCCAAAAGACGTACACATAATAGGGCACAGTCTAGGAGCTCATACGGCCGGCTATGCAGGCGAACGTATCGATAAACTTGGCAGAATAACAGGCTTAGATCCGGCCGAACCGTATTTCCAAGGTATGCCCGAGCAAGTTCGCCTGGATCCTAACGATGCTGATCTCGTCGACGTTATACACACGGATGGCTCATCCATATTCTTACTAGGTTCGCTCGTTTGTTCGTTCGCATTTTTCAACTTTCATTCGATTTCATCGTCTGTAACTGTGGCGGTTTTTTTCACGCAGGATATGGTATGAGCGAGCCTGCCGGCCACGTGGACTTTTATCCAAATAATGGCAAAGAGCAGCCCGGATGTGATCTAACTGAAACTCCGTTGCCGTTGACGTTGATTAAAGAAGGCATCGAAGAAGCTGGCCGAGTGCTGGTTGCATGCAATCATGTACGTGCCATTAAACTGTTTACAGAATCCATCAATTCCAAATGTCCGTACGTAGCCCACCGCTGTCCTAGTTTTCAACATTTCATGCAAGTAATTATCGTTGTCAATTTTCAACGCCAGTTAGTAGGTCTAGGTAGTATGCACCTTGTACCTACTACGGCGTTCTTGTAAAATGGAAATTTGGCGAATGCGTACCGCTATCTCTTTGTATTCTATCTTAAACTCACTGATGGCTTCCCCTTTCAGGGTAAATGCTTCTCTTGCGAAGAAAACAATTCTAGTTGCGCCATTATGGGACTGCAATCGGATCTGAATCGTGATTTAGTTCCTGGCTCGAAATATTTCATAGCTACGGGAAAAGAGCCGCCATTTTGTAGTAAGTACTCGCTTCCAGAATATGCAACGTGACGAGAAACATTTTCAAATCATAACGATTGCAAAAATACGCTTCTCTATTACAGGGAGACACTACAAAGTGACACTGGATTTGGCTCGGCCTCCACGTGCTGAAACATGGGTCCAAGGTTTCATGAAAGTCACGCTGCATAGCGATAACGGCGTCATAAGAAATTTAGATCTCACTCCGAAGTAAGTTTCTCGATTAATTTCGATTCGAGTTCCTAAAACGTTTCCTATCTACCAATCTGCTCGATACTTTTCAGCGGATATGAAAAACTAGAACATGGAACATCTCGAAGTTTCGTAGTCACACATCAAGATGACATAGGTCGTATAAGACGAATCGAATTCTACTGGGAATACGACATGGATGTGTTACAGCCGCGATCTATATGCTTCCTATGGTGTAACGATCACCTGTACGTGTCTAGTATACGCGTGACTGAAACTAAGGATATTACAGCTCGAGAGTAAGTCATCAGTCGTCGAGCAAGGCGTCTTTTTTCATCGAATAAAGTAAAATTATTTTCACTTTTTCTTTCAGCAAAAGACAAATTGAAACGAACAGTAAGCTATGTAGTACCGGACTCAAAGAATATGCGGATATTGCCTCCAGAACCTCGGCTGTATTCGTTGACGACTGTGATGATGATTTAGTGTAGAACGTTCTTCGCGTAATCTTTTTCGCGACTTATGTATGTATAAATCTCACAATGAAAAGTGAAAAGCATTTAGATTACGATTAGCTCGTTAGGCTTGTAAAATATCAAAATATTCCACTTTTTTCTCTTCTCTCTATCCTTTTCCTTTTTATTTTCGTCCTCATCCTTACGTAAGTAAGTATCGATATTTTTAAGTTGTACCAAGACTGCCAATTGAAAAAAAAAAAAAAAAAAAATGAGAAGAGTCGAGTATACATTTAAGAAAATTTTCATTACGATTATTCTTATTTTTCAATTTAGATATTATTTAACTACAAGGCGATAGGTATAAATAGGTAAATTTGAAGTTTGTTTTGAAGACTTTCAAAAGTTTAATTTTTCAACCATTCCAAAACTAGCCATTTTTACACGTGAAAACAATTCAAAAAATACTGGTCAAAACAATTATGAACTCGTTAAAATTTCTCGATTTAATCTCTGAAAGTTGCCAATTTGCAATTTCTTTATCAACTGAATTTACTACATATTCAACTTGACGTTTTAGATGGTTCTGACTTCTGATATTTCATCCCAAAATCGAGATTTTTTCACGAAGATATTGTGATTACAATTAAAAAAAAAAAGTAGTTGGACAATATCACGTCATAATAAACAAGGCGTAAAAAAATGCGTCTGAGCATAAGAAAAGTGAAGATATTTCCATCTTCCCATATTTTTCAAAATAATCAGCTTTTGATATTTAATGCATTTTCGTAATACATACAATGAATTCGTTTTTTATTAAAACATCTCAAAATATAGCAATACGAATGACTTTTACAGGTGACAAATTAACCAGTAGCATATGGCTGAATTTTTGTGGCATGTGTGCGATGAAAAATATGTTTCAAAATTTTCATAAGGAATATTATTCTAAGTGGATATTACTCTTCTCGTTTACTATACATTTCTATCTCGAAATTATAAAACTTTTTCAAGTGAAATATTTTCAGATGCATTTAGTTACCTTTAATACCGTTACCATTTTCCATTAAAAAGATCAATACTTGATCATATAAGATAAGTACAGTTATCCAGATACTAGTAACTTTAAATTTTCAAAATGTGTGTTAAAATAACTCGACTACGATATTATTATTTTCGTATTTTAGGATGAATTTGTAAAAAAAAGACTGTATACTTCATGTCCGTTTGTTTTATGCGTATGTAAACCTAGGTAATATAACGCATCAAACGATCATGTGTATTATAAATTATTTTATTGGTTGTATTTTGAAAGAGAAACAATTAAATCAAAATAATTTTACGCGCACGTGTCACTTTTGTATTTCAACTTTTTAGAAACAATTTACCCAAAACAGCTAATCGTTCCAAAGTACTCGTAAGTTACTTCACTTTAGCTTACAGCAAGAAAGAACCCTACAAAAAACGAAAAGCACTTTTAGACAGATACGAATATGGGCGATAAATACTTGACGTAAGTAAGCACTGTAGCTAGGTACTAGCGTATCTATGCGCTGATTTTCAAGGGTATTTTTATCGATGAGTTTCGAAAACTACAAACACCTTTTTTACGATAAACTTTTTCCGGTTTAAATTTTTTATCAAATAATCAACATGTTGAAGTTTTTGTATGAATCACTTCGGCGACATTAGGAAAATTTAGTCGATTTTTGACAGCGATCGACTACCCGTATTTTCAAGGTGAAGAACGCAACGTAAATTGCAATTCGAATTAATCAAAAAATTATGTTACTAAGAGGTAACTCGCGGATGAAACCAGCACTTCTGGTCATATTTTTTCTTGCTTTTACCATCAATGAACGAGTTTCTGGTGGAGTGATAGAATTGGACAATTTGGCCAACAAAATCGCAGATCTGCTTCCTTTTCTTGTGTTTCGTGAGTAACTTTGATTTTTTTTCAAATTACAGTATCCTGGAAATTGAAATTTTCATGTACATTTCTCCTCAACAATTCGTACTTTCAGATAATAATGAAACTCAATGTTACGGTGAAATTGGCTGCTTAAATATTACTCGAGATTGGTTCGGATTTAATAGATTTATAAATACGTTTCCAATACCACCGCAACTAATGAATACACAATTCATATTGTATACTAGAGAAAATCCAACTCAAGTCCGTTATAGTACCTAATTATTGATTCAACGTTATAAAATAACGCTCAAACTAAAATTATTTACTTCTATCCTTGAAAAATATGTTTAGGGTGAAATATTAAAGTTGAATTCAAACACGTCTCTAGATTCATCTGATTTTGATGCGAGCAAACCTATAAAAATACTCCTTTACGGGTTCTTTGGTTCGTCACAATCGGCATGGATCAAAGTAATAACCTACAGCTGTTTAAAAAAAACTAAAGAATCTTCTAAAAAAAAAAAAATTCCAGGAGGCAATATCGGAGTTACTGAAACACGGCGACTATAACGTCATTGTTGTAAACTACGATGTAGCAGCAATGGATCCAAATTTCCTTCGACAAGTAGCAAACGTTCGATTACTGGGATTACAAATCGGATACTTCGTCAACTATCTCATCGTTAGTAAATTTTTTTACAACAAAAACAATACTTCTTTCAAAAATTAATTCCCACATATTTTAGGATAACTACGGTGTATATCCAAAAACCGTTCATTTAATCGGGCACAGTGTAGGAGCTCATGCGGCAGCTTACGCTGGGAACTTAGTACAAAATCTCGGACGTATCACAGGACTCGATCCGGCGGTGTTTTTCTACCATGGAATGGACTCGTTGGTACGTTTAGACTCCAGCGATGCCGATTTCGTCGATGCAATTCATACTGACGGCATGGAGCATATTTTGCTCGGAGAAGGGATCCCAGATCCTAGCGGTCATATAGATTTCTTTGTCAACGGAGGCAAACACCAGCCCGGATGTCAAGCGCACGAACAAGGCCAAGAATTGATATCGACGATTCAAAAATATGGCTGGAGAGAAGCCGTATCACTATTAACTTCCTGCGAACACAGTCGCTCAACCAAACTATTCTTAGAATCGATCAATTCAAAGTGTAAATTCACGGCACATCGTTGCACTAGTTACGAACGTTTCAAACAGGTACATCAAATAGAAACAATTCAATTTCCTAGGTACAAGTTTACGTAATTTCACAAGTTTTATCCTAGGGAGGATGCTTTTCGTGTAAAGGTAACTCGAGTTGCGCTGTAATGGGATTCGACGCAGATCAAAATCACAATTTAGTACCCGGAGGCAGATATTTCTTAGATACAGGGAGCATATCTCCATATTGCAGTAAGATTAGCTCTATTAGAACACTGTCGATAATTTCAATTTTTCACAATGGTAAATAACACCTTTCAGAACAACATTACAAAGTTACTTTGAATCTAGCACTGCCTCCTGCAGCCGAATCGTGGGTATTTGGTTTGGTTAAAGTTCTACTACAAACAACTAACGATACCATAGAATTCAATCTTACACCAGAGTAAGTAATAAACTTGACTTACTTGATAATTGGGTAGTAATAAAGAAACTACGTAAATGTATAACACGCCGATAATTATTAACGGAAGAAGACAAGTTCTGATACGAACTGTCTCAACGAAAAGTTTCATACGAATCGTTTAAAAGACACCGAACATCGAAAATGTACAACTTGATTAATGCTGTATAAATAATCCATTGCGTGAAATGAGCAAAGATAGATAAATCGAAAATTAATACGAATAATACAATTAATCCAGAATCAAATTCGGAAATTAAATCCACGAGGCGCAAATTTAACCGGCAAATGCATCAATTTTTGTTGGTAAAAAAAATGTAATTTGCATATTTTCAGTTTTGACTTTTGACGTAACAAAAAAAGTAACTAAACGGTCACGCGTGATTGCGTAACGTAACGACGTGATCATGTTCGATAACGTGTTATCAAAAGTTCAAAGGTAATGTTCCGGATCCGGTTTTTTATTCGATTTCAATTTTTAATTTTTTTTATTCGAATCGACGTTCGACGGTTCATTCAAATTTCAAAAATTCAATTTTTTCATTTTACGTTTTTAAAGTCCAAGTCAAAAGTAGGTATGACTAATTACATATTTTAAATAAAATAAAATAAAATAAATCACTAACTGTAAAAAATTCAAATTTTGAAAAAACAGAAGTAGTGGAGGGGACAAGGGATAACAGATGAGAGAAAAATATAAAATTTTTTCGCATCATATGAAATATCATTTTTCACTTTTCTGAATTCGAAGAATCAAATTTTCAAATTGTAAGATATTTTCAGATAATGCTTTAAATTGTTTAAGTGAAACTAAGTCAATGGAAGCTATCGAAATAGCGAAAAAATCTATTAAAATGTGCGCATAGGTAGTTTAAAACTTTGGACTGTACCGCTTGGTCATTTAAAATAATTAATTGAATCAGATGAAAGTAAAAAAATATCTTAAGTAGGATAAAATCGGAGATACTGACTTCTTTTATCAATTTTTTTTTTCAAATCCAACAAATGATATAGGAAAAATATGTTAAAATGTACATTGTAACATACTAATACACCTAATTAAAAATATAAATTTACAATGTTTACAAGCAACAACGAAGGTAGGCTGTCTACTCTGATTATTTATATTCACAGTAGAAGTAGCCAAGTTTATAATACAATTCAACTTTATCGTTAGTTAATACGTAAATTTCAAGTCTAAAAAGGTAAAGCATAATTAAAAAGATAGATACGTTCGATCGATTCCAGAGGTAGCATAAAATTTGGTCACGGAACATCCGCAAGTTTTGTCGTTACTCACCCACAGCAAATAAACAACATTTCGCAAATAGTTCTGCATTGGAACAAAGCTGTGGATATTTTGCATCCCGAAAATACTTGCGTATTCTGGTGCAACGATCACCTTTACGTTAAAAGTATCACCATAGAAACAAGCGATCTTCCAAATACGCTCGAGTAAGTATGGAGACAGTTAAGTAGTTACTCGCAAAAAAGAGTTGGCGAAATGAAATTATTTAAACGACCATTTTTAATGACTACAGTGAGATCGAAGGATCCAATATTACCACGTTATGCGGAAACGGAACCACCAACTACGCAGATATAGCATCTGGAAGTAAAGCGATTTTTAATAATATTTGTGACGGCAGTGAAGATGAAATTTTTTGATAATTTAAATTTACAAATAGATATGTACTTATATGAACCCAATTCGATCGAGTTGTAAAATACATTTTTCAAAAGTTACGTCACATTTTTAATACATAATTTTTTCTAAAATTCAATGAGATCTCAAACTTGAATCGAATAATTTAAATAATTTTACGAATAAACACACAAATGTAAACGCATATCTCAGCTACCTCATCGAATCCCATTCTCCTGCGGAAACCAACCATAACAAGTGCCACGTAGGAGTAGAACTCGACGGAAATATGAAGCTCATTTGGATACATCTAGATGCGATACAAAATACACATAAACTTACATCGAATATAGCACAACATGTCGAAAACAAAGTACATTTATATAAACAAAACGTTGTATCTTACGCTTACAAAACGATATGCGTAATTGTACATACACCGGTGGCGATTTGATTTCCACCGCTAATATATTCGACGCATCATCACTAACCTATCGTCTATCAAGCTGAATTTTTTTTCTTTCCTTATATACGGTATAACTTACCAACCCTTCAGGCTATAACTGGCTCAGAATGTATCGATGGCGACGGATCCGGTTCAATTGATTCGTTAGCTTTGGTAGGATGAATAGAGGAGGCAGCAGCATCTGATGTAGTGTCAGGCCATGGTTCAGACGAATCCATATTCTGCGACGAGATTAGATCTACGCAAGAGAACTGTTTTTCGTAGGGAGAAAACCGTTTAGCTTTCCTCTTCTCTTTACGCTCTTCCATTATGGTCTTTAGTTGTTTCATTTTATTACGCGTGGTTTGATTTTCGTTGCTTTTGCTGGCTGCGTCAACTGCGAATAAATAAAAAAAAAACAAAAAAAATTAACTTACACAATCCTAGCGCTTTTTAGTACTACTGACAATGCTACCGATAGTTGGTTTATTGACAAGCTTACCCATTTCATGAGATGATGATGTAGCTGAAGCGGATGTACATGGGACAGGAACTTGGGCAGTAGAATTAGTTCGCTGTTTATTGACAGCGTCGAACGAAGAAGTTGACGGCGAATCGACCATCATACTTGACGATGTGCTATCGCCGGTCGAAGTAGAAGCACCGCTGTTACAAGCGCACGATGATTTACGACAATGGGGTCTAGGGCCTGCGCATAGTAAATCGTTCAATATGTGGATGATCGTACTGACGTCCTTTTTAGGTCTACCATGACGATCTTGTAAAGCTGGATTAAGAGTTCCTGCAGACAAAATATACGTATATAAACGTGTAAAGTAGTAGTTATCAACTTACGATCAACGAAAAAGTTACAATTTTTCAATTATTAAAAATTTATAAATAAAATACGAGTACCGTTGAGGGTAATTTCGAAGTAACCATACCTGAGAAGGTTCCTGAATAAATTCCTCGGCCGTGATGTTCCATATTTTCTATAATAGCGTTCGGTTTTCTTTTATAATGCATTACGTTACTCCTCAGGCCTTTATATTTCTGCAAAATACAATACAAAATAAGTAAGTACTTACGAAAATTCATTATACCTAAGTAACGTTTTATAGAGAGAAAAAAAGTCAAAAATTGTCCAAATTTTATTCGATCATTTAGCTCGCTCACGCTACGGATAAGGAGAGACGGTAATGCAATACTGACATTTTTAGTAAATTCAATTCCGCCACCTCAAAAACGTATTTAAATACCGTCAATCAGTAGCTAAAATATATCTCATAGACCATTATTCGATAATGAATGATAGCACAGGGAAAGAGAAGGTGAAATGAACGACTTCCAAAAAATTAGGTGAACAGCTGTTGGATTGGTCGCTGTGCCACGCCAGAGTTACCATCATTAAGTACAGTTCAGTACTGTAAAATGGGTAACGATAACATCGTGAAGGCAATCGACTGCTGACCCACATTTGTTTTCGTCGTTCTTCCACAACCGCGTTTACTGTTTCGTTTATCTTGGTCAGAAAATGGAACGGTTTTTTCCAATTATACGAACGTAACGCATAAAAACCTATATGACTTAAACACAATTTCCAGCTTTTCGGTCCTTTTTTTTTTACGAAGGTACAAGATAAGTGTAACTAAGGAAATAAAGTACAAGGTGAGTACTAAATAGGCTCAAGAAACGGTTATTTACTGAAAAATTGATAAAAAGTAATTAAGTAATCAGTCACGTGGTATTTGCTAGCTAGTTAACTAACTACTAACTACCGACCTACCTACCCATCAATAATCAAGGCACGATGAAACGTTATTGTATCATACATAAAAGGTCATATCTAAACGAATCTCGCATTTTTGTAATATAGGTAGGTATCTAGTATCTACGTCTAGCTAGCTATCTAGCTATGTGCATGTAGCAGAGAAATGAATCAATTTGACTAAACCAACTTGATACGTCAAGCCAAAGCGAGAAACCGCATCGAGGGGATACAACCAAATTTAAACAACGCGACTGTGGGAACTAGGAAAAACGAAATTATTCGAAAGAGTTTTGGCAGATATAGCGATTCACTAGCGACCACTGAAACAGACACAGACGCAGCCTATTGTTTGGATTCGGCCCTACGATTGCGTGAATTACGAACTACGAAGGTACCGCGTACACCTACACTTACTTGAGGCACAGAAATGGCTCTTTTCGAGGTTAATACTTCGGAGGATAATTTCTTCAACGTCTGCGTTAAATTCCTCGTTGCCTCTGATAACGCCACCGAATCCAGCGTACAAGATGTGGATGTCGTCGTCGTCGTGTTCGTTGTCGTCGTCGTAGTCCTATTAACAGCCGCGGACGGTGTCGGCGGCAGACGAGGACACGACGAGCACGTACACGACGTGCCCGCGTACTCCGCGCCATCGCTGCCACCGGCGCTGGTTCTTTTGCATTCGTCGTTTTTCGTAAAGTCGCTGATTCGCGGTTCGGTGTCGGTGGCGACGTTCGGCGTTAGACGGGAAACCATCGCTGCCGCAACAGTTTCGCTATTGGTGGTAGGAGAAGTCGCAGCTCCAGCTCCAGCAGTAACCATACCGAGCCGCGTACCAGTTTGACTATCATCACGGTCTATTTCCTGCCGGTGCTGTTGCTGCTGTTTTTGCACGTTGGCCGGCTTACTAGCGCAGTACGCTGGCGTGGTACCGCTAGCTGAAGAAGACGACGTCGACGATAAAATTTTCTCCAAGCGGGTACTGATGTTGGCTGGGTGAGAAAACAAGGACGACTCTTGGGCAGATTTTCTATTCGTCGACGATGTTGGTTCTCTGGTAGAAACGCCTGCTGCGGCTACGTCTAATGGTATCGATTTCGAAACTTCTTCGCTGGTTTTACTGCGGCTGGTTGAAGGGCCGCTGGTAGCAGTGGTGTTGTTGCTGCTAGTACTGCTGCTGCTACTACTGCTACTGCTGCTGTTGGCATGGCTTTGATTTGAAAACGTTGATAGCATTAATTGTATGAGCATCATATGATCACCCAATCGCATCGTCAAATTCAAAGGCGCTTTTCCCGATAGAAAATCGTTCACCTGTTCAACAACAAGAAAAAAACCAAAATGTTGACTTAGTTTATAGATACTCAAAAGTTAGTAATACTACGAGTAGAATTATTGTAGTTTAAGCGAAAGTGAATTTTTTTTGAAACAGAAAAGTACTTAGGTGTATCTACGAGTTGAAGAAATGAAAAAGTACTTCAATTTAGGTAACAAGTCGCAGCTTCTTTGTGCTCATCGTTGCACAGAAAGCTGAAATATGCAACGCAACTCCGCTTGAGAGTAAGTAAATATACCTAAATAGAACGGTTTTAATAGTATTTTCTTGCTAATTGAACAACTACGAGCGAGTCGAATACCTACACAGCGTAATTTTTTATTCGCCGCGTTTCGGCGAATGACGAATGAACTTCATAGACTAGTTCGGGAAACAGTTAACCCAGATATATATGTAATTCGAGCCAGGTCTAGACGGTCGTAGCCGTTTCGCAAATTTGTTTCGGTGAAAATGCTTTTACGCAGTCACTAGTTGCTGGACTCTGCAGCACTACAAGACTACAGCACTGCAGCTTGCGAGCTTCAGCTTACCAGTACCAGCACATCGATCGGAAATAACACGAATCGGCGGTCGCCGGCCATGGCTAATTTTCGCCAAACGCCGATTATGTTAAGGTTGTCAAGCCGCATCGCGCCGCGACTACGCAACCGCAACGCCTATAATGTTGCGAAACTCGAGTGTACCTACATATATTGCTACAGGTATTGGTGTACTCGTACTCGTACTTACTGTATTACGCCGATCGCGTCGTATTGTTACGCGGCGCTTCGACGTGCATACAATACATATACCTATACCTTTACCTATACCTTGAGTACAGCTGTAGGCATACCCGAACCCATACCTAACCACAGGACGACGACGACGACGGTACGTCATACTTGGACTTGCAAATCAACTACACAACTTATATAACTTGAACGTGGTGCAGCATACAACACCGAAGAGCTATGTACAATAAAACAATGCTCGATTGTCGGCGCGGCGCGACGCGACCTGGCGTGTTGTAGCCTTCGTGAAATAATATTGCCTACATTGCTTTTAGAATCGATTCAACGTACCACAAAGCGAAATAAACGCCAGCTCATGCCGATGGCGTATCGCACACCGATCGAATTCTCCTCTCCATCGTTAGCTTATTGGTTGCGACTATTGACCAAGTATACGAGTATGAGCCTATGTGCACTAAGCGTGGCGTACTTTACTGTACTGCACCTCTACGTTGTAGTTCTGCCACCGAGTTGGCGAATTTTAGGCGATGGATTCGGTGTAAGTACGTGTATAGGTAAGTAATTACTGTTTAGACAGTTCGAATTGGTGTCTAGCGCCTACATAGTAGCCAGGCCAACTGCTTGTCACGTAGGTTGGTAAATACATTACAAGTGTAGAGGATCGGGTGCCTTACTGCCTACTATGTAGGGTCTCCTAGCAGTCCTAGCGTTTGCATTACCTACTTACCTAGGTAAATCAATCGAACTCGTTATACTACCCAACCTCGTAAGTATCGCAGATTATTTTATTCTCTATTTTCGCCTCCGCCTCCCCCTCACCAACATCTAAGCCAACAGATACGTAATACACGAACGTATCTACGACTACCTAGTACGAGTACATTTGTGCAAATTACCTACGCTACGTTATTCTCAATGCTATACGTAACATAACGTCGTCGTGGGTAATCTTACACGAAGATCATGAACTTCATCTTCGCAGACCAGACGTTGCAAAATAAGAATAAGCACACGGTGTGGAGCGGCGCCGCGTCGCGTCGCTCCAAACAAGTTTTTCCAGAATAACGTTACCTATAACATTGTCCCACATATTAACCGTACGCGGCGGCGGCGGCGGCGTGGCGTTACGAAGGTCTCGGAGGTACCGCGCGGCTCATTTTCACGTCGCCGTTAATTAATATAGAATCCGCGCCGCGCCGTTTCTCTGGACAAGTGGACACGAGTATACGCATAGGTACAGATACAGGTCTCCAGGTCCGCGTATAGGTTTAGCTATACGAGTTTTCTACCGATGAATATTTGGATATAGTCGCAGCTACGCGAATGTTTTCCCGAAACACAATCGTGAAATGAATAATTCTCACGTCCGATCCACCACCGACTTCGCCATTTCTCGCGGTATGCTGATCCTTTTTCCTCAGTCATCACACACTTACAAGTACAAATAGCAGAAATACGCTTAATATGAAACCAGAATCCAGAACTCTTCTATTCGCATCGGCGAACCAAGTTTTCGTCTTCAAATTACACATGTATTTCTTCTGTTGTGACTTCAGCTCTCCAGGCTTCGATTGAACCTGCCATCTTCGTCTAGTCAACATCGCAACATCAAAAAAGTCACGGCAGCGAGGCTTAGCAGCAGTGGCGTAGTCAGGATTTCTTCCAAGGAGTGAGCCAAAATTCGAGATCAATGAAGAGGAAGCTACTGAACTATATATGTATGAAAGGTTTGGTGTTTTCTCGTAGTCTCTCACAGTAGAGTAGCCAGACAGTGATTCAGGGCGAGATGATGAGAAATACCCCCCCCCCCCCCTTT
>FIZU01011149.1:0-14509 GCA_900064475.1 Pseudococcus longispinus | reverse complement strand
GAGGGGGGAAGGAGTGGACTTTTTTCAAATGTCAAACTGCTAAAATGTAGCTAAAGAGTTGCTCTTTCAAATGAGACAAAGAGCAATATTGTAGAATTTTTTTTCGTTGAGGTATATCAAACTAAACTTTCAAACGCGATTTACTCACAACGAAATTTTCGCGCGAAGGCCCTTGTTCCGCCCCCGCCCTCAATTACGACTTAAATCATGAAATCGGTTTTAACCTTTCCATTTTAGGGAATTTGAAAAAAATTAGGGGGTAAAAAAATTAGAGAACTTGCTTACAATGGAAATCCGCTATTTAGTCATATTATTCGTTGGATATATTTTCAAATCATTATTCAGCACAAGGAAATAAATTTTTAAGAAATTTGTAGGGGTTCTCAGCTTTGAATTTGTTATTTAAACAAGTTTTTTGTACAACATACCAATCAAAAAAAAAATTTTTTAATCATTTTCTAAAGTATTTTTTTTATTTCATTCAAAAATGATTTTTTGAATTTTATTGAAAAGTATTTTTTTGATTTCGTGCATTTTTTTTCAAATTTTTCTGCTTTAAAACGGTATTAAAAATTTTTTACCCTAGTTCAAGATTAAAAAAAGAACATTGCACATATTTTAAGATTAATAAAAAAAATATTTCAGACGAATTAGCACGTAATTTTGGTTACCACTCATTTTTCATCAAAAAGGTACTTGATCATCAGGCCAACGCCAATTTTCAAGATTTTTCGATGAATATGAGGTATATTGGCAGACATGGCTCAACTTTGAAAAAAAATGAAAGAATTGAGAAGTTGATTCAGATTTTTTGAAGAATCGACTCTTTTTGAAAGTGATGGAATGGATCGTTGAAGTCAACTGCAGAATTTGACCATTTTTCCATGAAGTGAGAGAAAAGAGTTAACTTCATTTTTCCAAATTGGTAAATTTTTACTATCTTACTTTTGTATTAGGCACTTCATTTTTATATTACATCAAAAATCGAGGTGGGGGGTTGGGGGGGGGGGGGGTGAAATATTCCAAAAAAATTGTTTTTTTAAGATTTTCCCTCTCCAATTCTATGGAACTAAAAATGTTCAAATACTCACATATTTTAATGTAAGCAAAAGTACTTAGCATAAAAAAACCGATTCTTTAAAATTTTAATACCGAAATTTTGATCCCCTCGATCGTTTGACGATTTAATATCAAAAATCGATCTTTTTAATTAATTTTGGTTCGTGTGCTTTTACGTACTTGTCGAGTTTCTGATTAAAAAAATTTTCTTTGTAAGTAAAACCACAGCTGAGTTGACTAGAAAGATTCAAAATTGAAAAAAAAATTGATTTCTGAGAATCTGCGATTAATTTTCATCTCGTATAATTTTTTCGCCTATGACTTTCGATTCAGACTTGAAAACGACCAATTTGAAATGTAAAAAAGACCAAATGGGAAAGCCAATCTCAGTTCGAACCCTTTCAGCGATCATTTCACGTTAATTCTCAAAATTCGTTTTTTTCACGTGAGGTTTTCCAAATTTTAAAGCATTCTTCATAGGGAAAAAATGGCCGAACGAAAAAACTAACCCCGGTTTCGTGTTTGGTACACCTAAATAATCAGATAAACACCATTTTTATCGCCAATTTCAATCAAATACTCAAAATTCATTTTCTTTCACCGATTTTTTGACGACGACAAATTGAAAATAATTCGACCAAATTACGATTTCAATGCAATAGTCAGTGTTAAAAATCATAAGCACCGTATCAGCAACAGCACGAAATAAAAAAGGAACCGAACCCGGCAGCAGGTCATTTCACATTCACTAATTACCAAAATGGAAGCACTTAACGTTAGGAAAGGCTTAAAATGGCAGAATATTCGTAATCTGTCAACAACATCTTGCGCGTTACCGCAAATTACATATACCTATTATTATAATACGAATGCGATCGCGTGTAATAGAATTAGGAAAAATGCCATACAGGTTGGTATAGCCAACCTGACCCATGAAAAAATACGCAGAATGGATCTGTATTTCAGTTTTGGGAAATTATGACCAAAAATTCGAGGAAAAATTGCATTTCGAGTTAGAAAATTAATGTTTGTAAATTGAATCATTTTTCTAATTTTCAGACATTTCAACTTCACTTTGACGTGCTTTTGCTGTGATTTGATCAATTTTCAATTTTTTTTTTACTGATTTTTCATTCAAATGCCAGAGTTTGAAACATTCTCCAAATTTTACGATTTTTATTGAAATATTGAATGGATTTTGAGGTATCCTTCTTTTTCCATAAATATTTAATCAGGTTTTGAGATATTCTTCAATGCTTCATGGCAATTTCCAAGCAAATTCCACACGAAGACCTATATGTTCGAGTATATTCCGCTGCATATTAATTTTTACACATTACGAAGTACATTCGGTACCTAGGTATTCGTAATACCTGCACATTTACGTAACTGTTCAGCATAAATTGCAGGGTCACATTCATTACATTCGTACCAGTATATCAAACTTGCGGTTAATTAAACATTTGCATATATTCACGAACACCCTGGCACGACATCGTCTTCGGTGTGAAATATTATCACCAATTAGAGATCCGCTGCGATGGAATATAAAATTTCTATACTATTTTGATTAATACCACTCTATGCGGACAACACAGAGGCGAATACCAGTAGCACGAAGGCGACGGCGACGCGGTGAAAGGCTGTGAGAAATTTCGGATTATTCGACGCAGCATCATCATCATCATCATCACCGGAGAAGAACCTATAGTCAATTAGTAGTTTTCAGTATGTATTTTCCCCATATATTTAACAGGTCTAACCGGTTCGAGTTTTCGCTGTTAACAAGTGATAACCTGTTAATATATATGGTGAATTAGGTAAAAGAAGAAGAAAAAAAACCGCGGCACCGTTATCATCGTTATAGTATCTCTACGAATTCGTGTATCTATAGGAAATTCATTCGAATAAAATGCTCGCGATCAAGTTTATCGCTACATCGAATTTTTCTCTCCCTTCGGTGGCGGCAATTCTTCACCATTTAGCGTATTAAATGATAAACACGACCATTTTTTATACGTTTCATCTTTTGACTTAGGCGCGCGTACCAAGCCACATCTGTGGCCATATTAAATTGAAAAATTAATACGATCGGCGAGATTAATTTGAATGAGTTGTGTGGTCTTTCTGGCTTCTTTCTTTTTTTTTTTTCAACGCGATGAGCTGTTTTTCTTACTTCGTCGAAGGTTCTTATGTGCTTCTTGTTGTAGGTATATAATTGAAAAGGTACGAGGATATAGCGAATAGATAAAGGGATGGTTTTTGCTTCCCTACTCTTTGGCTGCTTGTCCCTCTGGTTCTTTTTTCAGCCATCGGTGCGAGTATTTGTATTTGTTCGATGTTACGTTGATATAGAGATGTTGTAACTGCGGACAAAACCTTTCGAATGGTATTGTTACGTGTGTACAAAAGGCTTTTATTAAGATGTGTTGAGGTTTTATCCAGTGGTTCTCATATATTTTAATCGTATTATCTACTGGGTCTAATCGAACTGAGATTGGCAGAAAATTTAAAGGATTATTGTTAGATGAAATGATCCAATCTTTCGTGAACGATTGGATCGTGAATGAATCATTCATGAACGAAATTTCGAATTTTTTGAGATTTTGTGTGGTAAAATGAATCACTTGTTCAACTCAGAAGACGTTATGACGAATTCGTTGACGAATAATTTAGTTATTGAAAATTGTAGATTTCGTCTTCTAAAACGATTCGGCGATTCGAGAACGATTCATCAAGTAAAATCAAATCGTTCATGAACGAATTTTCTAAATTTTTAAGATTAAATAATTTGGAATTTGAACAGAAATTTATGGATTTCGACCTTCCACGTAATGAATCGATTCAGTCGTTCGTGAATAGTTCACCAGTAAAATTAAATCGTTCGCGAACGAATTCGTTGCAATTTATGAATTTTTTCTCCTGATGAATTGATTCAATTGTTCGCGAACGATTAACTTGATCCAACGAAATCTTTCAGGAACGAATTCTTGATAATTTTAGAGCCTTTCATGCTTAAGTGAGCAGATCGTTCGCGAACGAATCATTAAACTATTCAAAATCAAATTTTTCTCGAAAGAGTTACTGTATAAAATCTTGCTCGGTGAAGTGATTCAGTTATTCGCGAACGATTTGTCCAAACTCATCAAATCATTCGAAAGTGATTCACTTAACCGAATCGAATAAATTTAGATATTTTTCGGAATGAAATGATTCAGTCGTTCGAGAACGATTCATCAAGTAAAATCAAATCGTTCACGAACGAATTTTCTAAATTTTTGGGATTAAATAATTTGGAATTTGAACAGAAATTTATGGATTTCGACCTTCCGCGTAATGAATCGATTCAGTCGTTCGTGAATAATTCACCAGTAAAATGAAATCGTTCGCGAACGAATTCGTTGCAATTTATGAATTTTTTCTCCTGATGAATTGATTCAATTGTTCGCGAACGATTAACTTGATCCAACGAAATCTTTCAGGAACGAATTCTTGATAATTTTAGAGCCTTTCATGCTAAAATGAGCAGATCGTTCGCGAACGAATCATTTAACTATTCAAAATCAAGTTTTTCTCGAAAGAGTTACTGTATAAAATCTTGCTCGGTGAAGTGATTCAGTTATTCGCGAACGATTTGTCCAAACTCATCAAATCATTCGAAAGTGATTCACTTAACCGAATCGAATAAATTTAGATATTTTTCTGAATGAAATGATTCAGTCGTTCGAGAACGATTCATCAAGTAAAATCAAATCGTTCGTAAACAAATTTTTGGAAATTTGTAATTCTATTCAAAGAATCGTTTTAGTCGTTTGAGAAAAATTCGTTGAATTTAATCAAATCGATCGCGATCTAGTTCTTAAAAATGTTTTAATTTTATTCAATTGTTTGATGCAAATCGTTCGCGAATGATTCACCTAATCTACTCAAATAGTACACGAACGAATTTGTTGAGTAACTGCACTTTGAAAATTTATTCTAGGACCTGATCTGACTGTTTGCGAAAAGATTCAACAATTTGATCAAATTGTCCATGATGAACTGAAATTTTTAGGATTTCGCTTAGATAGTTATTCGGTGAAATTGCTCGAAAGTTCGCGAATGATTCACACAATCTAGTTAAATCATTCATAAATAGATTTTTAGAAATTTGAGATTCTATTTGAGAAATTGCTCCAGTTGCTCGAGAACGATTCACTTATAAATGAACTTGTTTACGATCGAATGATTCAATCAGTGTAATAAAATCGTTCGCGAACTATTCACCCAATCTGATCAAATCGTTCACAATCAATTTCCTGAAATTTCTAACATTTCGATTTTTGATAAATTCTTCAGTGTTATTTTTCAATCGTTCGCGAATGATTCGATCAATGAAATCAAGTCGTTCGCGAACGATTCATTCAATCTGATAAAATCATTCACGATCAATTTCTTGAAAATTTTAACATTTTGATTTTTGATAAATTTTTCGGTGTTATTTTTCAATCGTTCGCGAATGATTCGATCAATCAAATCAAATCGTTCGCGAACGATTCGTCCAATGTGATGAGATATTTCAGAAACGAATTTTTTGAAATTATGATATTCTACTTCAGAGATTGATTTGATCATTCGCGAACGATTCATCTAATCTGATCAAATCGTTCACAATCAATTTCTTGAAATTTTTAAAATCTATATTTTCGATCAATTCTTCAGCGTTATTTTTCAATCGTTCGCGAATGATTCGATCAATCAAATCAAATCGTTTGCGAACGATTCATCCAATCTGATAAAAATTCCTATTTCAGAAACGAATTTTTAGAAATTTTCAAATTCCACTTCAGGAATTGATTTGACCATTCGTGAATGATTTATCCAATCTGATCAAACCGTTCATGATCAATTTCTTGAAAATTTTAAAATTTCGATTAATTTTTTAGCATTAATATTTGATCGGTCGCGAATGATTCAATCAATGAAATCAAATCGTTCGCGAATGCTTCACTCAATCTGACAAAATATTTCAGAAACGAAACGAATTTTTTCAAATTATGATATTCCACTGGAGGAATTGATTTGATCGTTCGCGAACGAATGATCAAATCGGATTAAATCGTTCGTAATCGATTATTTCAAGCTTTTGGAATTTTATTGCAATGGCGAAGTACGTTGTTCGCGAATGATTCATCCAATTAATCAATTCGTTCACGAATGAATTTGCTGATATTTTGATATTTCATTCGAGAAACCGATTCAGTCATTCTTGAACTATCCATCCGGTAAATCATACTAGACTCTTCTTATTTACCGACGAAAAAGTGTATAAAATTGACTCAAACTGCGCAATCTGATCACAATAAGCTCGAAATGCATCCAATTCTCAACGACGACTCATAATTGACACGATCGCATTCCTAATACATCTACGACGAATATCCTCACAGCCTTGATCAGTTGAAAACAGCCTTTCATCGCGTAAATCCCGCCATCGAAGTCGGTACGGGCACCACAGCGTATACCAACAACAATCGTTCAAGTATATAGTAACTACAATATACGTGATTTCCGCAAGACAATAAACTCAAATAAGCTTATCGGCGTAAAAAGAAGATTACTATGTTCGTAGCCGAATCGGTGATCATAGCATTATGAGAAATTACGCCTTACGAGTTATATCTGGATAATTTCCGCTACCTACGTGGTCGAGCTCGAGTTGGTCATCGCGTTTTCAGAATCAGACATCCAATGTGGGCTACTCTTCGATTTAATTATCATCAAAATCCGAACCGAAACAGACCATAGTGCGATAGCTCGAGCTTGTTTATTTATTCCTATAGCTTGACATCTCATCTATGACGAAAAATAGATATAATACCCCATCGATCTAATAAACTTTTTACATGGAACTCGATCCAGCCCATAATGTACACGCAGCACAATTATTACTCCTACGAAAAATATGCTAATAGAAAAATGAAGGTGGTGAGGTGCAGTGGGGTGTCGTCGAGTTGCGTGTGTCGACTAAACGTATATCGTCGATACCTATATTCGTTGGTATTGTTCAGATAGGTATTTTTGTGATACGAGAAGAGAAGAAATTCATTCGACGTTTAATTACGAACATATGCACGCCAGGTACACGAGTCTGTATGTAGAAATATGTCAGTTGAACGGTTCGGGCTTCGGTATTCGGGATACAGAAGCTGATCATAACCTTCCCATTGCTCCACTTCATCGCGGTCTCTCCTTCAACTTCACAATAAACGATATGGTAATCGGGGAACAAGTTTTTATGAATTCTATATCACTTGGTCAACGCCTTCGGAATCTACCAAGACAATGGGTTCTCTCGAATGGGTGGCACGCCTGCCTGAACTCCGGTCTCCGGTATCCAAACTGCACGCGCCCTGGTATTCGGTACAGATCGCACATGGAGACCCAACCACCAAAAAAAAGAACCCACCCCCGCGTTAATTCTCCATACAGAATCAAAATACCAGTGGGAAAAAATTAATAAAAACAGAACGACAAGATTTATTTACTCGTAATATTTTTTGCCATCAAAAACTCGATGACGTCGGCGACATTTACCGCACGTCTCGTGGCTGGCGGAGGGAAAAAAAAGTTGTATAAAAACTATCTACAGATATGACGAAGACTCTTCCCTCGACCTGCCTTGTGCCTTCTTCTGCCTCGATAAACACTGGCAACGATAAAGAAGAGAAGAATTTTCGTTTTCGGCGCGGTTTTGCGAGACTTTGGTTTTGGAGCAGTACGTATATAAAAGTGAGCGCCATCGGCCTATTTCGAAATCCGATCCCTCTTATCCCCTGCTTAACTTAACGACAGCTGCGGAACAAAAGGCTGTACACGCATCCCTTTTCCTATGCTATGCTAGGCTCCAGTTTATAGGGTACGTATCGCGGTGTGGTCAGCCATTATTGGAATATGATTTACGAGGTTCGCCGTTCGGCCTTTTAGTTTTACGGGGGCGAAGGCGCGAATACCAGACTCGGTGCCGATGATGCCGGTGCATGTATTTGCCGGGCGAACCGAGTAATATACGACCGAGTAGATATACGTAAACGTCTGCCCCCTCTTGCGTTTCTGTCGTCGGTGTGTTTATGTCTCCTCGCGTAATATCGTTTTTGATGCGGCATTTTTCGAATATTTCCGAGCACGACGTGGTGCTGGAATCGTTCATATTGGTGTGGTACGAAATTACCTTGGTGGGTACATGGATACCGAAGTACAGAGGTGTCGTGTAGGTATTTTTTTTCTCCACTGAGTCATGTAACCCTCGATGAGGTATTCCCTTGGTGATATTTTATCAAGAAGAAGACTTTTGCGAGGTAAATAGCTTGGTGAATAGGTGAATTACTTAATACCTATGGCTCAAGCAGGTAAAGAATTCATGGAAATGTTTTAGATTTAGAGATCGATCAAAATTTTGTGTTTTTTCATCATTTTTTGCTGAAAAATTGCCATTAATTCCATTTCCATTGGATCTCAGAAGAATTTCGACGATAAATGACAAACTATTTAAAACATGAAATTTTCATTAATAATTTTTCGAAAATTTGTCCAAAAAATATCACTATTTTCACTCTATTTCAAACAACAACTTTGAAAAATACAAAAGAACCCCCCACAATGACTTTTCGTTAGTTTTATAGTTTAAATGTACGAAGGAAGAAAAATATTTTGCAGTTGAAGAATATTTTGAGGCCCAATATAAGGTAGATGGGTTTAAAAATGAAAAAAAATACTGACTACGAAAATCTCGAAAACCAAGCCCCCCCCCCTAAAAAAACTAATTTCATAGGAGAAAAATAATTTCAAGCTCTACAATTTTTATGTCTTGACTTTTTTTCGTACCAACCTTAGTTTGACCAGAAAATTCACGTTTATGACAAAGTTGATAATTTAAAAAAATACACGGGGCCCAATAAAGGTCGATGGTTTTGAAAATGAAAGAAAAAAAACTGACTGAAAATCTCGAAAACCAACCCCTCCCCCTCCCAAAAAACTAATTGCATAGAAGAAAAATAATTTTAAGCTCTACAATTTTTAGGTCTTGAATTTTATTCGTACCATCTTCAGTTTGGCCAGAAAATCTATGTTTATGACGAATTCACTAACTTAAAAAATGAAACAACTTTGACTGCAAAAATCTCGAAAACTAAGCCCCCTAGAAAAAAAACTAATCATTTATAGAAGAAAGAAAATTTCAAGCTCTACAATTTTTAACTCTCGTATTTTTTTCGTGGCACCCTCAGTTTGGTCAGAAAATCCATTTTTATGGAAAATTTACAAAGTCGATGCTATTTTTTTGTGTTTTTTTTTTCATTTTCAAAGCCATTGGCTAATAAATGATACTTAAGGTATAACTATCTTTTTGGTAAAAATTTGGGGGAAAATTGAAATGTTGAAAAAATAATTATTTTTTGGTTTGAAAAAATTTAAGCCATTCAAGAATGCATTTGTTGATTCTCCATTGAAAAAATTCTGCAAAAGTCAATTTTGCTGGATTTTTGATAATTTTGAAAAATATCAATCATCTAGTTTCTCCCTAAGAGAAATTTTCTCTCCATTTTTGATTTCTGTTAAGCATTTTTTTTTTTCAAGTCCAAATCATCTGAAAATTCAAAAAATTACGAGCAAATAATTTAAACAAAAACTGAAAAACAGTGCAGAATCAAAGTTGGTATTATTTCCGGGGGGAGGGGGTTATCATCGACTTCCACAATTTCTTATTTGAAGACGTTGTTATGGGGATGGGAGGGGGAGGGAGAATTGGAATCCAACATTTTTTTTGCAAAAATCACATAGATCCATACATATTTCATCACAATTCCAAAAAAATTACAAATGAGAATAAATAAATTTCAAAAAATTTTTCTTTACAATTTTTTTTACTCGCAATTTGAATTTTTTCAAAATAAAAAAACTACTTCCTTTGCAAATTTTCCGACCAAAACCTATTTTTACCGATTAAAAATGTACAATTAGTTTATGTATTGACAGATGCACATATTTTTCCTTCCCATGGCTTAGCCCTGCTCAAAGGTTTGGACGTAAAAATATTCAGAATGAAAAACTGAAAAATTCACAAGTTTTCTTTCAGAGGAAAAGGTCAACTTTTTATCTTTCAGACGTCAGTTCTTTAATCCATAATTATTTCAATAAAAAATCGAGTAAATTAAACATCAATTTTTGAACTTTTTTAAATATTTTGACAAGCCTTACAGAAGAAAAATTATGAAAAAAATATTTTTTTTGAACTTTTCATAACTTTTTGTAAAAATTTTATTTTTGTACGTCTTGGGTTTTAGATTTTTGTTTTCAAATTAAGCCCCCCCCCCCATCCGCCTCCAAATAACCATATCCATGTTGAGAATTTTTTTTAAAAATGGAAATTTCATGCTTCGTTCATTTAAAAAAAAAATTTATTTCACGGAAAAGAAATGTGAAAATTATCAAAAAAATTAAATGAAAAAATAAGGAGGTGATTATGACAATTTTTTTATGATTAATGAAGCTGTTTTTTTTTCAAAAATTATAGGAAAATAATCACTAAAAAATCAACATCCAAGTATGATATTTTTTGATCTCAAGTACATACGTTCCTCGAAGAGTTGAGAAGGAGAAAATAACATTGAAAAATTATAGAAAATGGCCGAAATGTTTAGTAACACTGTGTTGAAAAATTTCCATGAAAAATCAAACCAAAAATTGCTAAAATTTTATACTTTACTATTAGTTTTTAGTTCATGATTAATTGAAATGTGAAAACGTTAAAAATACCAATATCAATCAAGGAAAATTCTAAAAATAACTTTGGAGAATTTCGTAAAAATTTTCTCAAAATGTCAAAATGTTGATAGAAATTATTATAGAAATGGGTGCAAAATTTATGAAAAATGACTAAAAATTGTCAAAACTTTCATAAAAAAAAAATCATCGAAAATAACTTGAAATTTGCTGTAACTCAAAGAAAATTGTCAATAATTTTGTAAAAAATTGTTTAATAAAAATTAGTAAAAATTAGTTGTAAAATTTGTGAACAATTTGCAAATTCAGCCCACGAGTCAAACAGTCGTAAAATACTGAATATGAACAATATTCAAAAAAAAATTAAAAATTGGAACATCTTTGAAAATTTTTATTTTGAAATTTTCTGACATTTAATTCTTTCATCATTTTTCATTCAAGTTTCTCCGAATTCCACTCTCAGCTCCTGAAAAATTGAACCCTTACTACAATAATTAGATAAATGTACCCAAAATGCTGCTTCTTACGACTAATTTAGATTTATTCCCCAACCTCGGTTCATTCATCTCTCATCCATCACATCCACCACATCTCTAGCCATGCGAAATCTCAACGTGCTCGTCAATCATCGAAACAACCACGACGATCGTCCAAACCACCTCCACCCAACGTAATATCAAAGTAAAAAAACTTGGCTATTTCTCGCGCTCAAACTCGCAGCATCTTTCGTAATCGTAATATACCAAAAAAAAAGGAAAAAAAAATACACGAGAAATCACGCTGTCCGCCTATATAACGCAGGAAGCTCCCACTAAAAACAAAAACAAAAGCGACGGAGGACGAGGGAAAAAAAGGAAACAAAAATAATTTCTTTTCAACAACGAATTCATCAAGCGAAACGTTTCGGGCAGATCTGTACTAACCAGCGACTTACTGTGATAGTCATACACAAAACACATACTGGTACCATAAATCTTTAACTCGAGTTGATTTATGGATTCTTTTTTCCCTTTACTGGTCGTCGTTCGTCGTTTCGCTACAAAGAATAATACGCCATATACAGTATAAGAAAACCATCTACGAAAAAACAATATATACCTACCCTGCTCATTCCAGCCTGCCATATCCCACCCCCCTCAACCCCAAAATCCATCTTGGAAATATTTTTGGTTAATATTATAAGGCGATTTTTTTTTTCTAATGTAATTTTAATTATTATCGTTCGTAGTGTAAGAAAAATTAACGCAACGAGTGAGAATGTGACTAAAGAGGCGAAGAGAGGGAGGTTGGAGCTCGTGATCATTTCGACCTTCTTGAGCCACGTTTGATCTCTCTGCCTCCTTTACTTCGCAGCACATATTCGCACCAAGAGCACGACTCGGACTTGGGACGATCTCATCGACCATATCGATGCACGTCATCGCGAGGTACCCGACGATATGGAATATTAGCCAAGCAAATGGTCAATGGAAGAAGGCTGGGGGCTCGTAAAAAAAATAAAATCCTCCGTTATAATTCGACAATTCGTCACATATCCCACGAGACGTCAGTCACCTAGTATACGAAAAAATTATTGTGTCGATTGTTTGCCTTAATCGTCGATAATAAACAACACAAAATACATATTCGTCGCGACGAGACGAGCGTAATTTGGCGCATATCACAAGTACGACTTGCTCGTTCAATTCGTTATTAAAAAAGTGTTTACAAAATGTTGCCCGTAATGATTTTTTTATTACTTTATTCACACGGCAACGAAATTTTAAGAGCTTTGAACCGTGAAAACGATTTCGTTATTTGAAATAAAAAAAAAAAATCATTTACCTTAGCCAACGTGGTACGAGTATACCATATTTCTTTTTTTTTCAACGATTTCACGGCTAATCGACATAAGATAAACACTTACCTGAAACAAAACAGAAAAATGAACATTAGATAACGGTCAATTTACAACGAGCAGAAAAGCAGAAAATGAAAAATGGTGTCAGATAAGGGAATCTCTGACATACTACGTTATGTATTAGTAAGTATCAATTACGGTAGCTATATTTTTAGTTCGAGTTTTCCCTTCTTTTTCACTTTTGTATTCGATGATGTCAGAAGTCAGAACGATTAGAGGTAGACGTAGAGTCGTGTATGTGTTCACGTAGGTATTTACGTTGGGCTAGCTTTATCATATCAGGCGAATCGAAAGCAAGAGTCGAGTTTGGACTTTGGAGGTTTGATGTAAGTTTCGATTTCGGTGGCGTAATCGCCAGAATGAATTCTTGAGTCAGTATTGAGCTGGTAAAATGTACAGAGGAAAGGAGAGAGGGATAAGTTCTTCAAAGAGAATGACATACCTACGTAGAAAGATTTCGAATCATGAGTAGAATTTCCAAATGTAGGGATATAAAATAGAAAAAAATGTTCGTAATTCCCTTGAAATTTAAACAAAAAGTCAATAAATCATGTCAAGTGACATTCTACCTTCTCCAAGTCCAAGGAAGTCATTCAGAATAACGAGTCAAAATATCGAAAAAGCAAGTTATTCATTTCACATTAAATTTAAAATCATTTGAAATGACTGCTGAATTTCTGAAGTTTAATTTCCCCACTTCGCCGAGCTTGGACTAAGCTAAAATTATCTTGAGGTCAAGTGTTGGTTCAAACACTAATTTAGTCACAATTCAAGAAACGAAATTTAGTGAAAATTATTGAAAATGTTGTAAGAGTGGTTCAAATTTCGTGGAAATAACCGAAATTGGGCAAAAAATCATGGAAATTGTTGAAAATCTTGAAGGAGTTATTGGAATTGTCGAAAAAATTGGTACAAATATTCTAGAAGTGGAAGGACAAAAATTGTTGAGATTTTTATAAAAATCATTAAAAATACGAAAAAAATTGTCAAAAAGTCATGAAAATCTTCGAAAATGTTGAAATTGTCAAAAAAATAATTCAAATCGTCAAAAATGTTGTTAAAGTAGTTGAGATTTCCATAAAAATTACTTAAAAGATTGTGAAAAGTGTCAAAAGATCATCAAAAGGATCAAGAATTTTATTAGGTATAATTTGTTGAATTTTTATAAAAATTGGTAAAAACTTCGCAAAGAAATTCAAAAAACCATTAAAAGTAAAAATCGAAAATCTTGTAAAAATTGCAAAAATATTTTTAAAAATTGTTGAAAAATGTTGCAAAAGTGGTTGAAAATTGAAATACGCAAAATTCACAAATTTTCATACAAATCAATAAGAATGATGGAAAAATGAAGAAAAATCATTAATTAAAATATTGGAAAATGTTATGAAAATTCCAATAGATTTTTATGAAATTTTCGACGTTTTTCATGATTCATTATAACCGTTTCAATAATTTTTTTAATGAGTTATTGTGAAAATTTTGACAATTTCAACTTCATTTTCGAAGATTTTTCTGCTTTTTTAATTTTTTTTTTCATATTTTAAATGATTTTCATGAAAATTTCAACAATTTATGCGAGATATTTGACAGTTTTCATAATTTTTTGGCCATTTTTACGATATGTTTACTATCAATTGTTTTATAACGATTGGTTACGACAATTTTTAAAAAATTTTCGAAGATTTTCATGATTTTTAGACTCTTTTGCAATATATTTTACTGATTTTTTTCAATATTGACATGGATATGTCTAATGGCTGGGGTCAATCCTAAAAAAGTGTCCATTTTTTT
>FIZU01011134.1:0-17881 GCA_900064475.1 Pseudococcus longispinus | reverse complement strand
ATACAATTTGCAAAACTCATCCAATATACAGAATAAATTACTAAAAACCAAGTAGAAATCATCGAAAACGTTGCAAAATTCGTCTAAAATGTCAACAAAATCAAAAAATTTCATAAAAATTCCAATAACACTTCATAAAAATCTATCAAAACGTAGCAAAAATTGTACAAACTCCATAAAATTTCTACAAAATGCAGTAAAAATGGTTGGAAAATGTCTCATTTGTTGAAACATTGCCCAACGATTCAACATGTTCCATCATACTCATTCAATTTTTGAGCTAGTTTCACAAAATTTTCAAACATTTCACCTCATTGCAATTCATTAGCTGGCTTTATAGGGGTGATTGGGCCCTTGAAACCGAATTTTAAATTATCCAGTGGAATTGTTGGTCCTTATGGTCTAAAACTATCGAGACAAAATTTTTAGCTCG
Source organism: Pseudococcus longispinus (assembly GCA_900064475.1). Taxonomy (NCBI): domain Eukaryota; kingdom Metazoa; phylum Arthropoda; class Insecta; order Hemiptera; family Pseudococcidae; genus Pseudococcus; species Pseudococcus longispinus. The sequence goes on along the minus strand of FIZU01011134.1, from coordinate 17,448 downwards.
ATATCTCAACCCTAACTCCTTTTGGTGAGAGGGGGGTAAAATGTGCTTTTTAATTAAAAATTTCTATTTTTGGCAGTTTTCAAGCGAATTTTTTCAAACTTGAAGGAATAGTAGACAGTATCAAGGGTGATTTTTGGAATTTTTTGGAACGAATTTCGAGCACTTTTTAAGGTCAAATGGAGATTTTAAGCTTTCTAAGGGCCATTTTAGTAACCCCTTTCAGAAACGCAATTCTGAAAAAAATATATATTGTGTATTTAGTCTAAATGTACAACCTCATATTTTTGTATAACTTGATATTGTGGCGCGTCATCTTCAAAAATGCAAAAAACCGACTTTTTTGTCCATTTTTCCCTCTTAAATGAGCCATTTCTGGTCGAAAATTTTTTTCTTACAACATATAATTAATGACACCAAAATACACCATCAACATGCATTTAAACCAAATTCGTTCTTTTTCCCCTTTTTTTGCAATAAAATACCCGAATGACGCTATTTTGGGAACCCACAACCTCCTCAACAATGACCTAGGGGCCTAAAAACCATGCCTGTGCTTGTTTCAAGTCGATATCTCTCAAATACTGCAATTTCAGCAAAATCGAGAAACTTTGATTTTTTTCAACTTATTTCATGAAAAAGAGCAAAAAAAATCAGAAAATGAGTTAGAATGATTTAATGATTTTTTATTGAACTGTTCTTGTAAAATTTGAAAAGACGAATTTGTGATTTTTTATCTAAGATTGGTCAAAAATTTCATGATTTCTATGGCTTTCTGCTCAAAACCTGTTGATCATTTTCGAAAAATTAATATTTATTGAAATTTAAATTAAAAAATTGATAGAAATTTTGAAGAATACCTCAAAATCTATTTCATTTCAACGTTTTTTTTTTTTCAAAAATTTGTAACGTCTTTCCTCTTTAATTAGGTACAAACAACTTCCAGCTCAAAGCACATCCACTCCAAGTCGAAGTCTGCAACTCGACACATTCTCGCGACACCCCTCACCCTCAACATCACTCCTCTCTCCGGCCAATCCATCACCACCTAACTCGTCACATCCGAACACATTTTCCCAAACCATAACGTGGTCATTCTTCAACTAGGCCATCGTAATTAATCTAAACAGTCCATTCACCCTCGATCAGTCTGCTTAGAAAACCGAACCAACCAACCACACCGACCAATTAACCTCTAACAAATCGATGCACGAAGTGATTTACGAAGTAACCTCTGGGTACCACTAAACACGTTTTCGAGAAACGTTTAATTAACGCAGCAGCCGAAGCCGAAGTCGAAGCCGGAGTTGGTTCGCTGCTGCGAAAGAAAAACCCTTCTACGGAATTAATTCATTTTGGCGTTAACTAATTAACTCCGAGCTGAAATAATGGAAAAACTCGTTCCAAGTTAAACAGACGGAAGCGGCATAGCGGTGGTAAGACGATAATAAAACAGAAATTCGAATAAATAAAGTATCGCATTTAGTTCCATTATAGATAACTTTTTAATGGCAGTTTATTATAATATTTTATTATTCAATTAAGGCGTTTTTATTCGACCGTTGGAAGAGAGAAAAAAAAAATTCCCTCGAGTTTATTCTTTACCTACATTGTATATTACCCAAGTGCACGTACATACGAAAACGCGCTCGATTGTGGAACGAAAGAGAAAAAAAACACCTCCATTAATGACGACGACGACGAACAACAACAACAAAAAAAAATGGTTCTCAGCGTGTCTTTTGCGGTTTACCTACCTATGTGTACTCTTCGCGTTGAATTTTTTTTTTCAAGTGTAATTCGTGTACTTTTCATTGAAGGATGTAAGTGCGAGAACTCGCGCGTGTAACGAATTACCAATTTAATATTTTTTCATTTTTTTTCTTCTTCAACCTCGTAATTTGTGTACTTAACCTTTGCTTTATTATATTGTGTCGGTGATGAAGTGAAATATTATAATTTTAATAATGTGTTATACAGGAAGAATACGTGACTTGGGATCGAGATATTTTTCAACGTAGTGTAACTTAATTTCATAATCGTGGACCCGCAAATTCATCATTCGTATTTAGCTAACAGGTAATGAAACCATTTAACTATCTTATTTAACCATCTACTCTATTCGTTGGTCCCCTTTTTCAAACATAAATGATGCGAATCGACACCCATGTTGTCACATATGCTACTTACAAGCCCTATCGGTAAATCTAAATATCACTTTCAACACCTACCCAGTGTAACGAGTCGTCGTATAGACCCTGCCATAAAACCTATCTATTTATAACCGCAGCAGTATTCGCGCTTTGGGAAATATTTTCTCGAAAAAAAAAGTTGGCATTAAGATAAAAGGTTTTATAACGTCCTCCATATTCTCCGCGTACACAAACGCAACCAACGCACCGAGCCACCTAAAATAATAAATTCTCACAGCGGAAAAAAATGTCAAATCGAAATTACAAAGTGTTTATTTTTATTCTCGTTTAATTGGTTTTAAAGCTTTACCAAATTAGAGGTCACTAACGATGCGATTCGTGAATAACGTGACCATGACTACACAACGCCAGCTCGTTTGCCAGCACTTCTTGGCTCATGGAGGTTGACAAACCTCCGGGTATATTGTCAGCATCGGCAACCATCCATTTAGCTCAAACCGTTCCCAAGCTATGGGCGACACTTTAACCCGAACATCTTGTTAAAGCAAGCTCCCCATAAATAATCCTTAACAAGATCTCGTCGTACCAATAAAAAAAATACGTACTTTCATCACTTCATTTTTTTTCCACCATCGTCGACCAAAATGTATCCCGACCTCAATGTTTCAACACCCCTAGTAAAATTTGGGGAATTTTTTACGCGGTCATCTGGCCTCATCTCAAACCACCCAAATTGTTTCTCGAAACGCTGCGATTGGTTTTTATCGTGAATTTTTTGACGACAACTCCCAAACATGTGGTTATTTCTACTCGCCAACGAAGCCATATTGCTAAGCAAAGGTGTCGAAAACATCGCCTTACCAAGCCCAGAGCCTCGATTGATATCCACTTTCGTTCATCACTTTGCTGGCTCGAAACATACACCACGTATTAAAATCACCCCAAGCACCACGACCACACGACGACGACGTAACCTAACCTAATAATGGCTGAAGTACACCATCTGAACGGAGCGCACATCAAAGCCGGCCAGAATTTCCTCAGCTTTTACAGGGCGCAAAGACGAAGACTCAGGCCAAAGCTGCGGTTCTCAGACTCAATGGTGGTCACCGATCCGGCGATTTTGGCCCAATTTAAATACCGCCTCAGCGGTAGAAAGAAGCAAGCGTTAAAGGCTATTTACCCGGTTATCTCGGGATATGTGTTAGAGCACTTCCTACGCCATGGTAAACCTCCGTTCAGAAACTTCGGCATGAGAAGAAATTGCAAACAGTGCAGATTCTAATGTGTCTAGAGATACCTATACGAACGTTCGAATAAATTTATATATAGATAATATATATTTATTTGTGCGTTTTTATCGCCGATATTTATTTCTTTTTCCGCGTTCGTGTGTTTTCGCCAGATCGAAACTTGGAGCAATAAACAAATAATACGTGATTTTAGACGTGACTTTATATCTAAGTCTTCGACATCGACCACAAAACTACCCCTTCGAATAACTATCTCAAATCTGTCATAACACCACTTCAAGCACTATAATGTTTGGAAAGCTGCACTATTTATGTAAAACGACGCCATGGGCCTAATAATGTGCATGCAGTAAGCGAAAAAAATAAAAAAAAAACAACACATCAAAATTACATTGATCCTTAGCAGTCATCTCGTAAGCCCGTTAAAATAGCCCATAAATAAAAACCGCTCAACCCTGAAACTGGAAGAATGTCACGTTTTAAAGCACCATTAAGAACATGGATGAGATGTCTGTTTAGTGATAAAACAAAGATCCAGAACCCTTTTCTTTTCCACGCTTTTCTGGGCCAGCTTCCTTTTTTAACAACCCTATGAATATATCGGTACGCCAAAAGAAATATGGCCGCAATTGCGATTTCATTTTTTATCCGAACAGGGTGCGCAGAAAAGTAAAACCGATATTTTTATATCTCGTAAAATTTTTAATTACGCCATTATCGCCATTAATGGTGTAATGGCTTAGATGTTGGTTTTTTTTCTGCATGAATCTTTATATACAGCTAATACTACGAGTAGTTTGAAGACACCTTACGAAAATGTTTGGAAAAAGTGCTTTTTAACGAATGCGTTTTCGACATATTTTAAGACGAGTTGGTTACTTAGTTGTGTAGCTCGGTGCAGGCCCCGGGGTTTATTTTTAACCGATAGATACGACGAGATTGTTACGTAAGGTGATTTCTAAACAGTCTGTCAGACTGGCAGAAGATTTACCAAGTATACGAGACCTTTGTAACCTCTGGTTATGTTTTTATGCACCCTACTATATCGACGATGGTTGAAATTCACTTTTCAACGGGTATGATGCGTGGTTGTCATTTATGGTTAAATAAGTGTTTTATACAGATTTTTGATGTTTACCAGACCTGCAGAGTTATACTCATTTTAGACCTATTTCGAATGAATTCAAAATTTAGATGGGTTCAATTTCGAGTATTCCAAGGAAGGAATTTTCAGTTAGGAAACAAAATTAATGATTTTCTGATCATATAAAGTTTTGAAAAAAATACCCAACTCATTATTCTGTAAACTCTCCCTCCCTGGACCGCGGTCATTTCATGCTTTTGCAGTTTCTAATATGTTTAACTGAAATGCACATTTCAGTCTGACATAAGTTCAAAGATTTGAGAGCTCGGTACACAATGACATGTTTTGTGAAATATCTAAAAGTAAAATTATGAAACAATCTAAATTTTTCCAAGTTCAAAAGTCAACTAACCAGTTAATAAAATGTTTCAAAGTCGAAAAAATCAGAATTTCTCCAATTTTTCAAGTCCAAAAAATCTAAAATAGCCTGACAAAATATCTAAAAATCAGCATAATCTCTGAATTTTTCCAAGTCCTAGAAGTCTGCCTGACAAAATATCGGAAAGTTGGCATGATTTCTAAAATTTTCCAAGTCCAAAAATGTTCGTCTGACAAAATATCCGAAAGCCAGCATTATCTCTGAAATTTTCCAAAAGCAAAAATTCAGTGAAAATCTGAAAATTTTTCCAAGCCCATAAAAGTCTGAAAAAATGTCTAAAAGTCAGCATGACGGAATTTCGTGTAGTTTTCGGAAGTTTGGTCATCGCAAGAACATATCCTATGGTAAAAAAAAGTGAAAAGTTCGAAATCTCATAATTTTTCTAATTTATGGGTACATTGGCTTGCTGAAGGGGGGAGGGGGCAGAATTCCCCAACACCCCTTTCAATGATTTTCAAATATTTATTCAAATAACTGATCAATCCTTTCGACACTTGAGAAAAAATTGACGAATGAAACTTGAACTGTTTCATCACCTTAAAAAACTCGTTACAAAAAGTTTCATTTAGAGAATTAAAATCAACATGAAATGCTGATAAATTTTGAATAAATTGAGAAATTTTCAAGAATATCATAAAATCTGGCACCTTTTTAAATTGAATAATCTTTGTTTTCTGTTTTATTTAAAAAATTATTTTGATGATTTAATGAAGGGAAATTATTTTATTAATTTTTAAAATGTCACATTTTGACAGAAAATTTTTATAGTACCTTTTAATTTGTATCAAAAGCTAAAATTTCAATAAAGGAGGCAATGAAAAATGCATCAAAATTTGACTTTTCAAAAACAAGCCAAAAGTAACTGGATTTTCTACCAAATTTTACTGCTTAAATTTAGACCCTTAGTCCCCTCCCTACCTATCCCAGTCAAAAAACATATTCCAATTGATAAAAATTCAGAATACGAAGGGCATTTCAAAACTGCTTCACAGATAAAAATTCAGAATACGAAGGGCATTTCAAAACTGCTTCACAAGACCTAAGTACATCAGCACCCATCAAATGAAAACAGGTAAAAAATAAAAATGAAAAAATTGCACAGTTTTAAATTTTCTATCATACCTAATAGAAAAATATCGAAAAAATTCATTTTCACAAAAGATTTGAAATAAAGTTGAACTTATTTTCCTTTGATTTTCAAATAGGTACCTAATGTATATTTTTGATGAGATTTTCAAGGCTTATTTCGAAGGTCAGCTCTATCTTATTTGGGTAAATTAACTCTGAACATCAAAAATGCAGGTAATTAAAAATCAGAATGAGCATTCTTAGGTAGAAAAAAAATCAAGGAAAATTTTTTTCCATTACGAATATCTAAATTCACACAATTATTGATTTTTTCAACAAATCAGCCTCATTGATTTGACCCCCTCCCCCGCCCCATTCCCGTCAAAATAATTCATTTATGTTCAATTTAAAAAAAAAATTAAAAATCTGTAATTTTTTGTGGAAATTTTCTTCGTATGTTTTTTCTTTTCAATCAACTGCTGATATTTGGACAGTTCAATCAGAATTTGTATTGAAAATGTTCATTTTTTGCAATTCATTTCCAATTCAGCTATATAAACTGTGATTAAAAATAGGGATTTGATGAAAATTTTCATCAGTTGAATTCTGTAAAAGTTTTAGAGAGTTTTTTTACTTTGAAACTTTTTTCATTTCGATTTAATTTTCACCTGGAACGCTTTTTTTTTTTTTGAAAAGCAGTTGGAAAGAGATCTGATTTATTTTTATTTAATTTATTTTCCTCATTATTAATTAATTCATTTACCAATTATATGCATTTAATCCCTCAAGTACCTAAATATACCTATATTAGATCAATGAAAATATTCTTTATTCAACTTCTATCCCACTCTCCCTTCGATTTCCAAACAATTGAAAAAGGGCGAACAACCCTACCTCTTATGTATTTTAAGTAAATTTTTTATCAAACGTGCAGCAATGTAAAACTTTTTTCATTACAGATATGAAATATTTTTCCAGGTTACACTACCTTCATCCTGCGATCACGCTGGCAAATGTTCAAGGTATGTACCTAAAAAAATTTACTTTTTGTAGATTTTTCTTTTCCAATTTCAAGTGAAGTGAATTTATTAAGAAAATTGCCATAATAGGAAGTGCCTGTGCCTGTAATAGCCTTCTGCAGCAGAAAATTAACTCACGCATCAATGAAGATTACTTTATAAGTCAGCTGCGCCATGGCTATTATAGTATTTATCTGTGGCAATCTGTGAGCAAAACTAATTAATTTTGTTTGCTCGATTCAATGGGTAACTAAGTACTTAAGTAGGTGTAGAAAATTCAAAATAGAAATAGGGAAAAACTCAATCGAATGTTTGAGTATTGAAGGCATGATCTCTTACACCATGTGATACTTCATTTTAAATAAATTCTGATTGAAAAATGATTCATTTCAAGTTTCAAGTTTGAAATGCAATAGCCCATTAGTCTACCTATAATTCAATTTTTATGTATAAATTATTTAAATTTTGATCCATTTTTTTAAAAAAATCGAAAATTGAAAATGATTGGTGGTGGGGAAAATATATAAATTATTCACATTATGCAAATTTTGATTTTTTTAAACTCAAACAGCAGCTCGTTCCATACATTTTTTTTTAATTTCTCAATTTTTCCATGCAAATTATTAATTTTTCTATAAAAACGTCCAAAGCGATCAGTTCTAAAATTTTTCCAACCAGAAATGAATTTTCACCACTTGCAAATCAATTTTTCTGCTTCGAAGGACAATTGTCCCACTCACTCTGTTCATCCCAATCCCCAGTCAAACACACTTATTCCACAACTAAACAATTTCCATATTTTTTCCCGAACATTACACACATATTTGCAAATCCGAAGGTCTTCCGACTTATAAATCCCATGACCGAGTCGCACTTCAAATTATCGGTTTGAAATTCAATTTAAACACTTGAAAAAATACCCATAAAAACAATGCTTAGGTTAAAATCAACGCTCATCTGCAACCACGAACTCTCTGGTAGAGAAAAAATAATCAGGAAACACGTAGAAAAAACTATTTTCCACTCTCGAGAGTCACGCATCTGCTCGAAAGGCTAGGCACAGGCACATAACCGCAATTTATCATTAATAAACCTCAATAGTAGGTACCTCGCTTCACACATACTTTCATTAATTATTTATCTTTTAGCAACAACAATGCTTTTTCGAACGTATCTCACGAACCGGTTCAATGTTCGGTTTAAAATCATAATTTTCGACTGTAATACCATCCTAAGAACACACACGTCGATAATGTATGCTTCAATGTATACCAGCAAATACCTACTACGGTATAATTACCTGCTGCAGAAAAACTAAACGAGAAATACCTAGAAATAATCCACAACCAATAAAATTAATTTATAAATGGAAAAGTTTTTTTTTTTTGGAATAAAATGGCGACTTTGGTTTTCTATATAACCGGTCATGTAGGCGGGCTAATAATTAGGTACTTGGAAATGAGAATGAGACATTTGGTGAATGTTATTAAGACTTAATGGCTGCCGATGCTTGGCTACAGGTTAAAGTAAAAATGTATTCCGGAAATAAGTGCCATGCCAGTGCGTAAATACATACGAATTAAAACGTATCACTGAAACCGGTTAATAGAACCATTCTGAGAATAATTTCACCGTTCAATGCACGTACCGTAAACGTCGAGTAATGAAAAACTTCTCGATCGCCCTTCTCACATACTGCGGTTCCCCCAAAATTCTTTTCCGACACCTTTTCATTCGATTCACGTAAGAATACAATATTCAATACAAACATATACTTATTATAAGACACAGTGCGAAAAACATACCTTACGTGCGATTATTTAACGACGAAGCCATAAAATTAATGATTTATTTGACTCGATCTACGCGAGAAAGAAATAATTTCAAATTTTCGCCACCATACCAAGAGTGCAAAACGTCAAAACATTTACTTCTATAACGAATCTTCATTCGCGAAACATGACCGCGATTTTCCCCCCCAAAAATTATATCAAACTAATCCGAGACCCGAGGGTTTAATGCATCAGAAAACTCAGATACATTGTATTATACTTCCTTTTCATTTATACGTAAAATATCGAAGGAAATAGGGTATTAGAAGTGCATCCTTTTCTTCATTTTTTTTCTTACACAAACGAGTCACGCCGCCGACTGATATATTTTATGATTATAAAACGAATGCGTTTTTTCTATCGTACCTTTTTACCTCTTGCTAACTATATCATCTGCCTTGAGCATTTTTTTTTTTTTTTTGAAAGATGGAAAACAGTAGGAGAGCTACAACTGTAGTATTTCGAGTATTTCTGTATACTTTTTTTGTACCCATAAAGGGAATATTTTCCAAAGACATGTGGTGTTGTTCAGCGTGACAAAAATATTAAAAATAATGTGACATCTTAATAATATAAACTGTGAAAGGTTACGGCTGTGTCAATTTTTAATTTTAAATCGAGCCTACGTAAGCCATTTGATAATCCAATTTCCATTCTAAACTCAAAATGGCGTTTTTTTTCATTTTTAACGATAAATTATTTTCTGAAATTGAATTTTGGAGTCGGGAATAAATGAAATAATATACATATAGGTATCTCTTTTCAATAGAGAAAAAAATGAAAGAATCATCATTATTCAGGGGGGGGGGGACTTCCTGGTAGCAATTATGAAGTTTGAAAAAATAATTGAGAGGTTCCTTATTTGAAAATCATCCTTTCTCATTCATTTACGAATAGTGGTGTTCCCCCTTTCGATTTTTCCCCACAAAAATGACTCTTTTTTGATAGGGATACTTCAAGGGGAGGGGGAATTCAAGAGAGCCAAAAAACAAAAACTCCTTGTATAAAGAACGAACAATTTTTTTGAATTTTTTCATGGTTTAGGACCTGAATTTTCATCCTAGGGCCAGGGCCAAGTGTACTCCCTCAACTAATTTTTTAAATGTGTAATGACGGTAAAGACTTCTCAAATTCAAATGCTTCGCCATAAAACTTTGAAAACTTTAATTTGAATTTTTTGGAAAATTTCAATTTACAATTTTCAAACTTCATTTGACCATAACTCAACCCGTTTTCAAGCTACAGGAATAGCAAACATATCATTCGATTCGGCATGAAATTCTCTAGCTATCCACAAAAACTCTAAAAAAAACACTTTTTTCAATTTCCGACCGAACAATCCTTAATACTTCAACACCCCGTCCCCAAACTTTGAATCCGTCAATTAGTTTCTTTCCAACAAAAAATTGAAGAAATATGCTCACGAACAATTTTTGATTCGATTCGAGTTAATTATTCGCAACCGATTACACCGAATATGAATTTTTCACGAATCATTTGATCAAACATGAATCGTTTGAAAATCGTTCTCGAACAATTGAATTGCTTTCGAAATAAATTATCCTGAAAATTTTTACCCCATCATATTAAAATTAAGATGGAATTAGAATTTTGAAAATGTAACTGAATCCTATATAAACGGGGGGAGGGGGTAACTTTGAAACTGGGCAATTCTAAACTAGTAATATTCAAATCAATTTTTTTGAAAATAATTGCAATAAAAAAAACCTTGAAATTGAAAAAATAAGCAATAATTCATCAACACTCAGAAAAATTACCTAAAATGACGAGAATTACAAAATCAATATTTTATTAAGTATTTTCATATATTTGCTTTCTTCGTAGTGACGTATCTTCATAAGAGTTTTACAGGTTCAACCCCCCTCCCTCCGCCATTTGTGAGAAAAAATATGAGGTTTTCCTTCAAATTAGTGAAAAAACACATTTTTGGGCAGTTTTTTTTCTTTTGAAAAAATTTTGCCTTTACTTCGCTCAGGCATTGCCTAATATATTTTTTTGGAATGTCTTATATTGAATAAAAATAATATTTCAATAAACCCTCCTCATGATTTCTTTCTGACTAAGCTACTGCTTCCTCTCCTTTCATTATAGTGGTCTTTGTTGTCAATTTTTCAATTTTTTTAGTTCCCAACCCTAAAGTTGTTTCTTTTTATGAGAAAATAATTCTCTATTTTTCATTTTTTTCTCTAAATAAACTTCAAGTGGTGCATGCGAACCTCCTTTTTTTTCAAATTTGGGAAATAAAAATGAATAAAAATGTTTAATTTTTAATTTTTTTCATTCCAAGCTCTCTCAGTATTCTTATTTCCCGGTGATCAAAATTGACTTATATTTTCTCATTGGATGGGATAGCAGAATTTTGAGACTCATTTCTAATTAAATGTGGAATATTAGGAGGGTGTTCAGCAAAAAAAATCAGAAGTAAACAAATATTTTACATCATCCAATTTTTGTTAAAAAATTGAAAATTGTGGACTTGGAGACACCATTTAAAATTTAGTTAGGGAAAATAAAAAAATAGGGGATTATTTTCTCATAAAAACGAATAACTTTGAAGGGTGGGAGCAAAACAAAACAGGAAAAAAATGTTCACCGAGTATAAAAGACCATTTCACTCTTCATAAAAGCACAGCAAGAAAATACTGAAAATAATACTCCATCATATTTCAGGTAAAACAGATTTTTCAAAATGAAAACAAATCATTCAAAATTCACCTATTAAATTACACACATTAAAAAAATATCAAAATTTCAACATAAAATCACTTTTCATTGCATAGAAAATAGGCAGAAATATTTGTTGAAAAGAAGGAAATCAATCAGTCAGGGGCAGGGGCATTGCTCCCTTTAGCTCGTTTACCACCCTCCCTTTTTATTACTCGTAACATGGCACTCCAGTCAATGAAACCTGATACGATTCCCGTTAACAAAAAGGACTGCTGAGACGGAACAATGTCACCACCATTCGAGACAAAATTAAAGAATAAAAGAATGGCATGTATTTGTATACGAAAGAACCTTTTCCATATGGTATTATTTCTTTAGGGTCTAATTTCACTCCCTTTTGCATGAAAGTTTTGCATTTCTTCATCACTTTTTTCACCAAATACCTCAACTTGCAAAATAATCTCAAAAATAAAATAAAAGCCGCTACAATTTTCCAAAAAACTGCCCAACTCGATTTCCTTTCAAATAAACTACCACCAAAGGGAAGACTAAAAGAAGAAAAAATACTCTCGCGAAAAAATTCCAAACGGTAAAAAAGTACATCGTTTCCTCTTCGGATAGAACTTTCTGACAACTTAGTAGTCTCGGACCGGAGTAAACAGTTGAACGGAACGCCGCTAGATGGAGCGGTTATAATATCAATGTTGGAAATCTTCAAAGCGCAGACTTCTTGTAACTTCAGTTCACAAGCAGGAAAGTAACAGTTAGTGTCGCGATTCGCGCCGCAAACGGTAGTCACGAAAAATCGCGAATTTTTATCAGTAACCAGTGCGATATTATTTTCGTCGTGAAAATATTTTTTCACAAGTTTACGTAAAATTTACAAAATTACGAAAATTTTTTTTAATAATTCGTGTAAATAATAATTTTATTTCGAATAAAAACCGCGAATCGAGTGGTTGAAAAAAAAAATTCGGAAAATGGTGAAAGTGCATAATGCAAAGGTTTAAATAGATAACGAACCTGAAAAAAAAAGAAACTATTGTACGATTTTTTTTTTCTTCGACTTTGTATATAATAGTGCACGAATACTACACGCGGTGATTTATTTGTGATGTTCGGTGATACGGTTACGGTGGAGAACGGAGCTCATTAATATTCATGATCCTTTCAAAGGGTCGAACGACAATCGATCAATTGGTTGGAATTTCCGATACTAGCCACCGCCGAGAGGAGTACGCTAAATCGTCGTAAATCACCGAAAAAAAAAAAGTTTTTTTATTAGTAAGGATGTTTGTTTAATTTTTTTCATTTGATAGATGTCATAAAAAACCCATAAAACTCGCCATAAAAGTAAATTATTCTTTTATCGCGATGGAAGCATTTTTAATAGACTGTAATCGGTTTATTTTGTTTTTTAATAAATCAGTTCGTCACGTGGATATTTAATAATTAGAAGACGAAATATCTGCATCGATCGAGTTCGCGACCATTCGAATCGGTCATAAATATTATGGCATGAATACAGCGTACCTACGATTTCGAGTTGGGAGAAAATATGAGACGATTTTGAGCTGTGGTTACGAGAAAAAAATTGTTCGCTTCGATTTCTAGTCATTTCCCCTCCCCCTCAGCCCATATGGTGTAAGGTTCGAAAAAGCATTGTACGTTGCATTATAAAAGCTAATAATACGAGAACGTGCGGAATTAAGTTATCCAATAAGCTAATCTTGTTGCTCCTTTTTTTTTCTTTTGTTTTATTCTCGGCTTGCTGCTTTGATTGTGTTTCGGTTACGTGAACGTGCATCTGTATTGGGGTTCGGATCGCGACACGTTTATTTTTGGATTCTCGTTTGGCCCGAATCGCGCGATTAATCCGTCGGTCCGCGCGACCGACCTCTGTTCCTCAATCCGTATTGCGATTCTACAAAAATTATCATCATCGGTGACCTCGGGGACGCCGGGGCTCCGCTTTACGGGGAGCATGACGTCGCCGCCGCAGGGTGCCCCGGGGGCAGTTGGTGGAGCATGATGAACGGCGGAGGAGGATCGACACTGTACGAGGACCCACCGCCTCCGCCGACCATACCACTATCGCACATAAAAACCTCGCCGTCGCCATCCACGACGCCGGTCATCGCCAGCAGCACCGTAGCGTCCGGCACGTCGTCCACGTCGCCATCGTCGGTTACCAGCCAAACCGGCCCGTTGCACATACCGGCCAAGAGACTAGTCACATATGGCGCCGATTGCGTCGACAGCGGAGGCAGCGTCATCCGGCATTCGCACCATGGATCGCAGCCCTGGAACTACAGCCCGGTCGAGCACGCTTCTCCGGCCACCGCATTCGATCAGTATAACAACGCGCCCACCTACTATAACCTGGCCGCGGACCCGATCGCAGGCCGCGACGGACGCAAACCGGCCGCATCGTTGTCGTTCTGGTCACCCGCTACGGCCGCCGGAAATACCCCGGAGTATGGCAAATACTCGACCGGATCCACCGGTACGTCGTGCAGCGATCAAACTTTCGCACAAAGTTGGTGCAGCTATTCGCCATATTCGTCGGCCGCCAGTCGACATCATCCCGAATCTCATCACTCGCATCATTCGCAATCGGTACCGTATCTGTCCAGCGAGGAACGAATACGAACCGCAGCCGAATCCGCGGTACCGTTCGCCCACGATTCGTACGCGTTGCGGAATTACCCGCCGCCACCGCCGACCGATGCGTTGTCATCTACTCCGTATCCTCCTCCAGGTACGTTCAACTTTATACTATTATCTGATGTAGTTATGTAGTCGTATTCGTATTTTTGAAGTTTCAGCTCGATTACAAATATTGATGTGCATGAAGCTTCAAATCTTTTTGAGGGGTTTCATAGTTTCAGCGTAAAAAAAATGTTGAAGTCCCTGAGACATCACAACTTCATAAAAAACTATAACAGCTCTCAGAGCATCAAAACTTGACAAAATAAAAAGACCCCTTCTCCCCACCCATGATCATCTGATTTCGACCCAATCCCAGATTTTCTCTACACGGCCGGCCTGCTCTGGAACATCGAATCTCAACGAAAAAATGTCAATAGTACCCGAGCATCGAAATTCTACAGGCAATTCGAAATGAAAAACAGCTGTAAAAATTAACAAAATTCAATTTGAGACAAATACTGTAACATGTGAAAAAAAATCAACCAGTTTCGATGAATTTCAGACCCACAGATTCACTACTAAGGAATTATGTACATGCCCTCCCAACTAGATATGACTGCTTTCCTGGAAATATGGACAAAAATCATTCCTCCAACATTTTTACTGCGGTTTCTCATGTTGAATTTCGTAAGAGCATCGAAGCTTCAGAGATCAACATTTTTCTGTTGGGCCGAATCTTCAGGAAATCGTGTTTTGTTGATTTTGATCTTGAAACCCAAACACGTGAATAAAATTAACCAGTTTCTCCTAATTTTGGGTTTCGAGTAGTGGGACCAATGGAATTTGAGGCATTTGTAGCATGTCTCAACTTTTAAATCCCATGAGACGTCACAACTCCAAAAAAATTTCTAATGCTCTGAGAACATCAAAACTTGCCAAAACGAGATATTGATCTCCACCCAAAGAAATTTTGAAATCCTTGAAGCAGCAAAATTTCTTTAAGAATCAACATATTTCAATCCAATAAAAATATGAAGTTTCTAGAACATCGATACTCCACAAAAAAAATTAAAATCTCAGTTTCACCCCATTTCTTTGGAGGATTTCACAGTTTCAGTGCAAAAAAATATTGAAGTACCTGGGGCATCACAATTCCACAAAAAACCTGTAAGCCCTCAGAGCATCAAAACATGACAGAAGTGTAAGGCAACTGGACATATTTTTGCATCATTCTTCAGTTTTCATTTCAAAAAAAACTTTACTTCATTCAAAAATCGGCAGAACTGGTAATATTTTTGTTTAAAAAATTTTAATTGCAGTTTTTACCCTTTCAAAATACAGCAATGCGATGTTCACACTTGATGGTCTAACGTGTTGGTAGAGGTAATGACATGCCCATTTCTTGACGAGTCACTTAGCTGAAATTAAAGGGATCTAATTTCTTCAAAAATAATCCCAAAGACCCAAAGGGTTTCAAATCAATTCCAGACTGGTAAATTTTGCTCACAATTTCACCTGTTTGGATTTTTGAAGTCAAAGCTGACAAAATATGATAGTGCGTCCAGAACTGCATTTCCTTCATTTTCACTGTTGCATCTAAAGTTGAACCCCATATAAGAAAATTGGTCTTTTGAGACTCCTAGGGCACAAATTGATATTTTTTTCGAGTTGAAACTTCAAGAAATCCATTTTTTCGATGAAAATGGACCCATCTGAGATAAGCTTGGCATAAATTCCAAACCACCGAAATAAGAACCGCCCTAACTCTTATACTTATACATATAACTAGGTCAGTATATCACCACAAACGTATACCTGCTGAGCCTTTACCACGTATATTTACAACTAATGTATGCATATGTGCTTCAAAGCAGTATACCAAAGGGTGAGGAAATCATTCGAAACGTTTAAACCGCCACAGAACACACAGCATCAAACGTACGATCAATACGCGTACGTACCTTACTTGCATGTACGTCGACTTTATAATGATCTCAATCACGCTATATTTCTGTCTCTTTTTTTCTACCACCGTCACAAGCATTTTTCATGCCTATCGAAATTACAATTCACTTTTCTTACCCCCCGCATTTGGTATAAAAACACCATCGACGACGGTCATCACTGTTCTTTTATCAATTTATTATTTCCACCCCTATCACCTGCTACCACCCTTGGACTAGTTATACCAAAAATTGGAGCAGCGAAACCAGGGCTAACGAGGGGATCATCGTGACGAAAAATAAAAATTTCCAACTTGAGTTTTATTCATTATGCTAACGATAACGACTTAATGCGAGTTGGCTCTTAATGAAATTAATCACATCCGTATATACATACCAATGTACGTAGTACGTACGTACATTGTAGGTATATTATACAAATACCATAGCGTGGTAATATGATAATAGTCCAGAAGCACGTTCCTTCAGCCACCTCCGTACATAATTAATTCGTTGGTAATGAAACGCGAAATTAAAACCAGCATCATTTAGGCCGTCGCTTAATATACCTACAAAAAAACTACAATCGATTAAGAATTCACCTTCGTATGGCGATAAGATCGATTTTTTTCCAACTTTAAATTTGCATTTACCTATATCGACGGAATCGGGTCTTTTTTACATAAAAGTACGCCGCTTATATACGAATACGTGTAATAAATTAAACGATAATGCTACCGCTACCAAAGCTATAACGAAACATCATAAAATGTCCAAAACACCCAACCCAACAACCGATCCAGTTGTCTATCATGAAACGAAGGCAGCCGGCAAGGCGGTTCACTATAAAGCCTCGCGTCTGTAGAGTCGTTGGACAACAAAAAATAGGTTAACAAAGTCGCTGCATATTCTCTCCTTATACCTATACTGCTGCAGGATCAGCACAGGTACCTGTTACTTTCGTTTAAAATCACATTCAGCTTTTAAAAGAACAACTTGTTATTAGACTGAGTCAGAAAAGCTGATTTTCTACAACATCAAAAAATTTTAATTTAAAAAATCCAATTTTGCAATGTTGTTACCTATTAAAAGGAAGTATAAATAGTTGAATAGGCATTGCAAAAGTTTTGAATCTAATTTTGCTAAGCGTTTATTTTTCAATTCATGAAATTAATATATCCCTGATGAAGTTTTGAAATATTCCATCACATATATCTCGAAAACCGGTTCATAAAAAAGAAAATTGTATATAAACTTTTTTGTGCGCCTTCTCAACTACTATCAAAAATGTTATTTACATATTTCACGTAACTGCTTTAT